>CAXIES010000205.1:0-41716 GCA_964023965.1 Melinopterus prodromus
CGCGAACCCAAGTAAAACTCCGGGTAAAATTACGAACCCAACTAAACTCCGGGTAAAATTACGAACCCAACTAAAACTCCGGTAAAATTACGAACCCAACTAAAAGTCCGGGTAAAAATACGAACCCAACTATTAACTCAAGACTCCGGTAAAATTACGAACCCAACTAAAACTCCGGGTAAAATTACGAACCCAACTAAAACTCCGGGTAAAATTACGAACCCAACTAAAAGTCCGGGTAAAAAATACGAACCCAACTAAAAAGTCCGGGTAAAATTACGAACCCAACTAAAACTCCGGGTAAAATTATGAACCCAACTAAAAGTCCGGGTAAAAACTTCGAACCCAACTAAAAAGTCCGGGTAAAATTACGAACCCAACTAAAAAGTCCGGGTAAAATTACGAACCCAACTAAAACTCCGGGTAAAATTACGAACTCAACTAAAACTCCGGGTAAAATTACGAACCCAACTAAAACTCCGGGTAAAATTACGAACCCAACTAAAAGTCCGGGTAAAAAATACGAACCCAACTAAAAAGTCCGGGTAAAATTACGAACCCAACTAAAACTCCGGGTAAAATTACGAACCCAACTAAAACTCCGGGTAAAATTACGAACCCAAGTAAAACTCCGGGTAAAATTACGAACCCAAGTAAAACTCCGGGTAAAATTACGAACCCAACTAAAACTCCGGGTAAAATTACGAACCCAACTAAAACTCCGGGTAAAATTACGAACCCAACTAAAAGTCCGGGTAAAATTACGAACCCAACTAAAACTCCGGGTAAAAAATACAAACCCAACTAAAAAGTCCGGGTAAAATTACGAACCCAAGTAAAACTCCGGGTATAATTACGAACCCAACTAAAACTCCGGGTAAAATTACGAACCCAACTAAAAGTCCGGGTAAAAAATACGAACCCAACTAAAAAGTCCGGGTAAAATTACGAACCCAACTGGGTAAAAAATACGAACCCAACTAAAAAGTCCGGGTAAAATTACGAACCCAAGTGAAACTCCGGGTAAAATTACGAACCCAACTAAAACTCCGGGTAAAATTACGAACCCAACTAAAAGTCCGGGTAAAAAATACGAACCCAACTAAAACTCCGGGCAAAAATACTAACCCAACTAAAAAGTCCGGGTAAAAAATACGAACCCAACTAAAACTCCGGGTAAAAATACGAATCCAACTAAAACTCCGGGTAAAAATACGAACCCAACTAAAACTCCGGGTAAAAAATACGAACCCAACTAAAACTCCGGGTAAAAAATTCGAACCCAACTAAAACTCCGGGTAAAATTACGAACCCAACTAAAAGTCCGGGTAAAAAATACGAACCCTACTAAAAAGTCCGGGTAAAATTACGAACCCAACTAAAACTCCGGGTAAAATTACGAACCCAACTAAAAGTCCGGGTAAAAAATACGAACCCAACTAAAAAGTCCGGGTAAAATTACGAACCCAACTAAAACTCCGGGTAAAATTACGAACCCAACTAAAACTCCGGGTAAAAAATACGAACCCAACTAAAAAGTCCGGGTAAAATTACGAACCCAACTAAAAAGTCCGGGTAAAATTACGAACCCAACTAAAACTCCGGGTAAAATTACGAACTCAACTAAAACTCCGGGTAAAATTACGAACCCAACTAAAACTCCGGGTAAAATTACGAACCCAACTAAAAGTCCGGGTAAAAAATACGAACCCAACTAAAAAGTCCGGGTAAAATTACGAACCCAACTAAAACTCCGGGTAAAATTACGAACCCAACTAAAAAGTCCGGGTAAAATTACGAACCCAACTATTAACTCAAGACTCCGGGTAAAATTACGAACCCAACTAAAACTCCGGGTAAAATTACGAACCCAAGTAAAACTCCGGGTAAAATTACGAACCCAACTAAAAGTCCGGGTAAAAATACGAACCCAACAATTAACTCAAGACTCCGGGTAAAATTACGAACCCAACTAAAACTCCGGGTAAAATTACGAACCCAACTAAAACTCCGGGTAAAATTACGAACCCAACTAAAAGTCCGGGTAAAAAATACGAACCCAACTAAAAAGTCAGGGTAAAATTACGAACCCAACTAAAACTCCGGGTAAAATTACGAACCCAACTAAAACTCCGGGTAAAAAATACGAACCCAACTAAAAAGTCCGGGTAAAATTACGAACCCAACTAAAAAGTCCGGGTAAAATTACGAACCCAACTAAAACTCCGGGTAAAATTACGAACTCAACTAAAACTCCGGGTAAAATTACGAACCCAACTAAACTCCGGGTAAAATTACGAACCCAACTAAAACTCCGGGTAAAATTACGAACCCAACTAAAAGTCCGTGTAAAAATACGAACCCAACTATTAACTCAAGACTCCGGGTAAAATTACGAACCCAACTAAAACTCCGGGTAAAATTACGAACCCAACTAAAAGTCCGGGTAAAAAATACGAACCGAACTAAAAAGTCCGGGTAAAATTACGAACCCAACTAAAACTCCGGGTAAAATTATGAACCCAACTAAAAGTCCGGGTAAAAAATTCGAACCCAACTAAAAAGTCCGGGTAAAATTACGAACCCAACTAAAACTCCGTGTAAAATTACGAACCCAACTAAAAAGTCCGTGTAAAATTACGAACCCAACTAAAAAGTCCGGGTAAAATTACGAACCCAACTAAAAAGTCCGGGTAAAATTACGAACCCAACTAAAACTCCGGGTTAAATTACGAACTCAACTAAAACTCCGGGTAAAATTACGAACCCAACTAAAACTCCGGGTAAAATTACGAACCCAACTAAAAGTCCGGGTAAAAAATACGAACCCAACTAAAAAGTCCGGGTAAAATTACGAACCCAACTAAAACTCCGGGTAAAATTACGAACCCAACTAAACTCCGGGTAAAATTACGAACCCAAGTAAAACTCCGGGTAAAATTACGAACCCAAGTAAAACTCCGGGTAAAATTACGAACCCAACTAAAAAGTCCGGGTAAAATTACGAACCCAACTAAAAAGTCCGGGTAAAATTACGAACCCAACTAAAAAGTCCGGGTAAAATTACGAACCCAACTAAAACTCCGGGTAAAATTACGAACTCAACTAAAACTCCGGGTAAAATTACGAACCCAACTAAAACTCCGGGTAAAATTACGAATCCAAGTAAAACTCCGTGTAAAATTACGAACCCAAGTAAAACTCCGGGTAAAATTACGAACCCAACTAAACTCCGGGTAAAATTACGAACCCAACTAAAACTCCGGGTAAAATTACGAACCCAACTAAAAGTCCGGGTAAAAATACGAACCCAACCATTAACTCAAGACTCCGGGTAAAATTACGAACCCAACTAAAACTCCGGGTAAAATTACGAACCCAACTAAAACTCCGGGTAAAATTACGAACCCAACTAAAAGTCCGGGTAAAAAATACGAACCCAACTAAAAAGTCCGGGTAAAATTACGAACCCAACTAAAACTCCGGGTAAAATTATAAACCCAACTAAAAGTCCGGGTAAAAACTTCGAACCCAACTAAAAAGTCCGGGTAAAATTACGAACCCAACTAAAAAGTCCGGGTAAAATTACGAACCCAACTAAAACTCCGGGTAAAATTACGAACTCAACTAAAACTCCGGGTAAAATTACGAACCCAACTAAAACTCCGGGTAAAATTACGAACCCAACTAAAAGTCCGGGTAAAAAATACGAACCCAACTAAAAAGTCCGGGTAAAATTACGAACCCAACTAAAACTCCGGGTAAAATTACGAACCCAACTAAAACTCCGGGTAAAATTACGAACCCAAGTAAAACTCCGGGTAAAATTACGAACCCAACTAAAACTCCGGGTAAAATTACGAACCCAACTAAAAGTCCGGGTAAAATTACGAACCCAACTAAAACTCCGGGTAAAATTACGAACTCAACTAAAACTCCGGGTAAAATTACGAACCCAACTAAAACTCCGGGTAAAATTACGAACCCAACTAAAAGTCCGGGTAAAAAATACGAACCCAACTAAAAAGTCCGGGTAAAATTACGAACCCAACTAAAACTCCGGGTAAAATTACGAACCCAACTAAAACTCCGGGTAAAATTACGAACCCAACTAAAACTCCGGGTAAAATTACGAACCCAACTAAAACTCCGGGTAAAATTACGAACCCAACTAAAAGTCCGGGTAAAATTACGAACCCAACTAAAACTCCGGGTAAAAAATACAAACCCAACTAAAAAGTCCGGGTAAAATTACGAACCCAAGTAAAACTCCGGGTAAAATTACGAACCCAACTAAAACTCCGGGTAAAATTACGAACCCAACTAAAAGTCCGGGTAAAAAATACGAACCCAACTAAAAAGTCCGGGTAAAATTACGAACCCAACTAAAAGTCCGGGTAAAAAATACGAACCCAACTAAAAAGTCCGGGTAAAATTACGAACCCAAGTGAAACTCCGGGTAAAATTACGAACCCAACTAAAACTCCGGGTAAAATTACGAACCCAACTAAAAGTCCGGGTAAAAAATACGAACCCAACTAAAACTCCGGGCAAAAATACTAACCCAACTAAAAAGTCCGGGTAAAAAATACGAACCCAACTAAAACTCCGGGTAAAAATACGAACCCAACTAAAACTCCGGGTAAAAATACGAACCCAACTAAAACTCCGGGTAAAAAATACGAACCCAACTAAAACTCCGGGTAAAAAATTCGAACCCAACTAAAACTCCGGGTAAAATGACGAACCCAACTAAAAGTCCGGGTAAAAAATACGAACCCTACTAAAAAGTCCGGGTAAAATTACGAACCCAACTAAAACTCCGGGTAAAATTACGAACCCAACTAAAAGTCCGGGTAAAAAATACGAACCCAACTAAAAAGTCCGGGTAAAATTACGAACCCAACTAAAACTCCGGGTAAAATTACGAACCCAACTAAAACTCCGGGTAAAAAATACGAACCCAACTAAAAAGTCCGGGTAAAATTACGAACCCAACTAAAAAGTCCGGGTAAAATTACGAACCCAACTAAAACTCCGGGTAAAATTACGAACTCAACTAAAACTCCGGGTAAAATTACGAACCCAACTAAAACTCCGGGTAAAATTACGAACCCAACTAAAAGTCCGGGTAAAAAATACGAACCCAACTAAAAAGTCCGGGTAAAATTACGAACCCAACTAAAATTCCGGGTAAAATTACGAACCCAACTAAAAAGTCCGGGTAAAATTACGAACCCAACTATTAACTCAAGACTCCGGGTAAAATTACGAACCCAACTAAAACTCCGGGTAAAATTACGAACCCAAGTAAAACTCCGGGTAAAATTACGAACCCAACTAAAAGTCCGGGTAAAAATACGAACCCAACAATTAACTCAAGACTCCGGGTAAAATTACGAACCCAACTAAAACTCCGGGTAAAATTACGAACCCAACTAAAACTCCGGGTAAAATTACGAACCAAACTAAAAGTCCGGGTAAAAAATACGAACCCAACTAAAAAGCCAGGGTAAAATTACGAACCCAACTAAAACTCCGGGTAAAATTACGAACCCAACTAAAACTCCGGGTAAAAAATACGAACCCAACTAAAAAGTCCGGGTAAAATTACGAACCCAACTAAAAAGTCCGGGTAAAATTACGAACCCAACTAAAACTCCGGGTAAAATTACGAACTCAACTAAAACTCCGGGTAAAATTACGAACCCAACTAAAATTCCGGGTAAAATTACGAACCCAACTAAAAGTCCGGGTAAAAAATACGAACCCAACTAAAAAGTCCGGGTAAAATTACGAACCCAACTAAAACTCCGGGTAAAATTACGAACCCAACTAAAACTCCGGGTAAAATTACGAACCCAAGTAAAGCTCCGGGTAAAAGTACGAACCCAAGTAAAACTCCGGGTAAAATTACGAACCCAACTAAAACTCCGGGTAAAAATACGAACCCAACTAAAAGTCCGGGTAAAAATACGAACCCAACTATTAACTCAAGACTCCGGGTAAAATTACGAACCCAACTAAAACTCCGGGTAAAATTACGAACCCAACTAAAAGTCCGGGTAAAAAATACGAACCCAACTAAAAAGTCCGGGTAAAATTACGAACCCAACTAAAACTCCGGGTAAAATTATGAACCCAACTAAAAGTCCGGGTAAAAAATTCGAACCCAACTAAAAAATCCGGGTAAAATTACGAACCCAACTAAAAAGTCCGGGTAAAATTACGAACCCAACTAAAACTCCGGGTAAAAAATACGAACCCAACTAAAACTCCGGGTAAAAATTCGAACCCAACTAAAACTCCGGGTAAAATTACGAACCCAACTAAAAGTCCGGGTAAAAAATACGAACCCAACTAAAAAGTCCGGGTAAAATTACGAACCCAACTAAAACTCCGGGTAAAATTACGAACCCAACTAAAAGTCCGGGTAAAAAATACGAACCCAACTAAAAAGTCCGGGTAAAATTACGAACCCAACTAAAACTCCGAGTAAAATTACGAACCCAACTAAAACTCCGGGTAAAAAGTACGAACCCAACTAAAAAGTCCGGGTAAAATTACGAACCCAACTAAAAAGTCCGGGTAAAATTACGAACCCAACTAAAACTCCGGGTAAAATTACGAACTCAACTAAAACTCCGGGTAAAATTGCGAACCCAATTAAAACTCCGGGTAAAATTACGAACCCAACTAAAAGTCCGGGTAAAAAATACGAACCCAACTAAAAAGTCCGGGTAAAATTACGAACCCAACTAAAACTCCGGGTAAAATTACGAACCCAACTAAAACTCCGGGTAAAATTACGAACCCAAGTAAAACTCCGTGTAAAATTACGAACCCAAGTAAAACTCCGGGTAAAATTACGAACCCAACTAAACTCCGGGTAAAATTACGAACCCAACTAAAACTCCGGGTAAAATTATGAACCCAACTAAAAGTCCGGGTAAAAAATTCGAACCCAACTAAAAAGTCCGGGTAAAATTACGAACCCAACTAAAACTCCGGGTAAAATTACGAACCCAACTAAAAAGTCCGGGTAAAATTACGAACCCAACTAAAAAGTCCGGGTAAAATTACGAACCCAACTAAAAAGTCCGGGTAAAATTACGAACCCAACTAAAACTCCGGGTAAAATTACGAACTCAACTAAAACTCCGGGTAAAATTACGAACCCAACTAAAACTCCGGGTAAAACTACGAACCCAACTAAAAGTCCGGGTAAAAAATACGAACCCAACTAAAAAGTCCGGGTAAAATTACGAACCCAACTAAAACTCCGGGTAAAATTACGAACCCAAGTAAAACTCCGGGTAAAATTACGAACCCAAGTAAAACTCCGGGTAAAATTACGAACAAAACTAAAACTCCGGGTAAAATTACGAACCCAACTAAAACTCCGGGTAAAATTACGAACCCAACTAAAAGTCCGGGTAAAAAATACGAACCCAACTAAAAAATCCGGGTAAAATTACGAACCCAACTAAAAAGTCCGGGTAAAATTACGAACCCAACTAAAACTCCGGGTAAAAAATACGAACCCAACTAAAACTCCGGGTAAAAAATTCGAACCCAACTAAAACTCCGGGTAAAATTACGAACCCAACTAAAAGTCCGGGTAAAAAATACGAACCCAACTAAAAAGTCCGGGTAAAATTACGAACCCAACTAAACTCCGGGTAAAATTACGAACCCAACTAAAACTCCGGGTAAAATTACGAACCCAACTAAAAGTCCGGGTAAAAATACGAACCCAACTATTAACTCAAGACTCCGGGTAAAATTACGAACCCAACTAAAACTCCGGGTAAAATTACGAACCCAACTAAAAGTCCGGGTAAAAAATACGAACCGAACTAAAAAGTCCGGGTAAAATTACGAACCTAACTAAAACTCCGGGTAAAATTATGAACCCAACTAAAAGTCCGGGTAAAAAATTCGAACCCAACTAAAAAGTCCGGGTAAAATTACGAACCCAACTAAAACTCCGTGTAAAATTACGAACCCAACTAAAAAGTCCGTGTAAAATTACGAACCCAACTAAAAAGTCCGGGTAAAATTACGAACCCAACTAAAAAGTCCGGGTAAAATTACGAACCCAACTAAAACTCCGGGTAAAATTACGAACTCAACTAAAACTCCGGGTAAAATTACGAACCCAACTAAAACTCCGGGTAAAATTACGAACCCAACTAAAAGTCCGGGTAAAAAATACGAACCCAACTAAAAAGTCCGGGTAAAATTACGAACCCAACTAAAACCCCGGGTAAAATTACGAACCCAACTAAAACTCCGGGTAAAATTACGAACCCAAGTAAAACTCCGGGTAAAATTACGAACCCAAGTAAAACTCCGGGTAAAATTACGAACCCAACTAAAAAGTCCGGGTAAAATTACGAACCCAACTAAAAAGTCCGGGTAAAATTACGAACCCAACTAAAAAGTCCGGGTAAAATTACGAACCCAACTAAAACTCCGGGTAAAATTACGAACTCAACTAAAACTCCGGGTAAAATTACGAACCCAACTAAAACTCCGGGTAAAATTACGAACCCAACTAAAAGTCCGGGTAAAAAATACGAACCCAACTAAAAAGTCCGGGTAAAATTACGAACCCAACTAAAACTCCGGGTAAAATTACGAACCCAACTAAAACTCCGGGTAAAATTACGAACCCAAGTAAAACTCCGGGTAAAATTACGAACCCAAGTAAAACTCCGGGTAAAATTACGAACCCAACTAAAACTCCGGGTAAAATTACGAACCCAACTAAAACTCCGGGTAAAATTACGAACCCAACTAAAAGTCCGGGTAAAAAATACGAACCCAACTAAAAAATCCGGGTAAAATTACGAACCCAACTAAAAAGTCCGGGTAAAATTACGAACCCAACTAAAACTCCGGGTAAAAAATACGAACCCAACTAAAACTCCGGGTAAAAAATTCGAACCCAACTAAAACTCCGGGTAAAATTACGAACCCAACTAAAAGTCCGGGTAAAAAATACGAACCCAACTAAAAAGTCCGGGTAAAATTACGAACCCAACTAAAACTCCGGGTAAAATTACGAACCCAACTAAAAGTCCGGGTAAAAAATACGAACCCAACTAAAAAGTCCGGGTAAAATTACGAACCCAACTAAAACTCCGGGTAAAATTACGAACCCAACTAAAACTCCGGGTAAAAAGTACGAACCCAACTAAAAAGTCCGGGTAAAATTACGAACCCAACTAAAAAGTCCGGGTAAAATTACGAACCCAACTAAAACTCCGGGTAAAATTACGAACTCAACTAAAACTCCGGGTAAAATTACGAACCCAACTAAAACTGCGGGTAAAATTACGAACCCAACTAAAAGTCCGGGTAAAAAATACGAACCCAACTAAAAAGTCCGGGTAAAATTACGAACCCAACTAAAACTCCGGGTAAAATTACGAACCCAACTAAAACTCCGGCTAAAATTACGAACTCAACTAAAACTCCGGGTAAAATTACGAACCCAACTAAAACTCCGGGTAAAATTACGAACCCAACTAAAAAGTCCGGGTAAAATTACGAACCCAACTAAAACTCCGGGTAAAAAATACGAACCCAACTAAAACTCCGGGTAAAAAATTCGAACCCAACTAAAACTCCGGGTAAAATTACGAACCCAACTAAAAGTCCGGGTAAAAAATACGAACCCAACTAAAAAGTCCGGGTAAAATTACGAACCCAACTAAAACTCCGGGTAAAATTATGAACCCAACTAAAAGTCCGGGTAAAAAATTCGAACCCAACTAAAAACTCCGGGTAAAATTACGAACCCAACTAAAACTCCGGGTAAAATTACGAACCCAACTAAAAAGTCCGGGTAAAATTACGAACCCAACTAAAAAGTCCGGGTAAAATTACGAACCCAACTAAAAAGTCCGGGTAAAATTACGAACCCAACTAAAACTCCGGGTAAAATTACGAACTCAACTAAAACTCCGGGTAAAATTACGAACCCAACTAAAACTCCGGGTAAAATTACGAACCCAACTAAAAGTCCGGGTAAAAAATACGAACCCAACTAAAAAGTCCGGGTAAAATTACGAACCCAACTAAAACTCCGGGTAAAATTACGAACCCAACTAAAACTCCGGGTAAAATTACGAACCCAACTAAAACTCCGGGTAAAATTACGAACCCAAGTAAAACTCCGGGTAAAATTACGAACCCAAGTAAAACTCCGGGTAAAATTACGAACCCAACTAAAACTCCGGGTAAAATTACGAACCCAACTAAAACTCCGGGTAAAATTACGAACCCAACTAAAAGTCCGGGTAAAAAATACGAACCCAACTAAAAAATCCGGGTAAAATTACGAACCCAACTAAAAAGTCCGGGTAAAATTACGAACCCAACTAAAACTCCGGGTAAAAAATACGAACCCAACTAAAACTCCGGGTAAAAAATTCGAACCCAACTAAAACTCCGGGTAAAAAATACGAACCCAACTAAAAGTCCGGGTAAAAAATACGAACCCACCTAAAAAGTCCGGGTAAAATTACGAACCCAACTAAAAGTCCGGGTAAAAAATACGAACCCAACTAAAAAGTCCGGGTAAAATTACGAACCCAACTAAAACTCCGGGTAAAATTACGAACCCAACTAAAACTCCGGGTAAAAAGTACGAACCCAACTAAAAAGTCCGGGTAAAATTACGAACCCAACTAAAAAGTCCGGGTAAAATTACGAACCCAACTAAAACTCCGGGTAAAATTACGAACTCAACTAAAACTCCGGGTAAAATTACGAACCCAACTAAAACTCCGGGTAAAATTACGAACCCAACTAAAAGTCCGGGTAAAAAATACGAACCCAACTAAAAAGTCCGGGTAAAATTACGAACCCAACTAAAACTCCGGGTAAAATTACGAACCCAACTAAAACTCCGGGTAAAATTACGAACCCAAGTAAAACTCCGTGTAAAATTACGAACCCAAGTAAAACTCCGGGTAAAATTACGAACCCAACTAAACTCCGGGTAAAATTACGAACCCAACTAAAACTCCGGGTAAAATTACGAACCCAACTAAAAGTCCGGGTAAAAATACGAACCCAACTATTAACTCAAGACTCCGGGTAAAATTACGAACCCAACTAAAACTCCGGGTAAAATTACGAACCCAACTAAAACTCCGGGTAAAATTACGAACCCAACTAAAAGTCCGGGTAAAAAATACGAACCCAACTAAAAAGTCCGGGTAAAATTACGAACCCAACTAAAACTCCGGGTAAAATTATGAACCCAACTAAAAGTCCGGGTAAAAAATTCGAACCCAACTAAAAAGTCCGGGTAAAATTACGAACCCAACTAAAACTCCGTGTAAAATTACGAACCCAACTAAAAAGTCCGTGTAAAATTACGAACCCAACTAAAAAGTCCGGGTAAAATTACGAACACAACTGAAAAGTCCGGGTAAAATTACGAACCCAACTAAAACTCCGGGTAAAATTACGAACTCAACTAAAACTCCGGGTAAAATTACGAACCCAACTAAAACTCCGGGTAAAATTACGAACTCAACTAAAACTCCGGGTAAAATTACGAACCCAACTAAAACTCCGGGTAAAATTACGAACCCAACTAAAAGTCCGGGTAAAAAATACGAACCCAACTAAAAAGTCCGGGTAAAATTACGAACCCAACTAAAACTCCGGGTAAAATTACGAACCCAACTAAAACTCGGGGTAAAATTACGAACCCAAGTAAAACTCCGGGTAAAATTACGAACCCAAGTAAAACTCCGGGTAAAATTACGAACCCAACTAAAACTCCGGGTAAAATTACGAACCCAACTAAAACTCCGGGTAAAATTACGAACCCAACTAAAAGTCCGGGTAAAAAATACGAACCCAACTAAAAAATCCGGGTAAAATTACGAACCCAACTAAAAAGTCCGGGTAAAATTACGAACCCAACTAAAACTCCGGGTAAAAAATACGAACCCAACTAAAACTCCGGGTAAAAAATTCGAACCCAACTAAAACTCCGGGTAAAATTACGAACCCAACTAAAAGTCCGGGTAAAAAATACGAACCCAACTAAAAACTCCGGGTAAAATTACGAACCCAACTAAAACTCCGGGTAAAATTACGAACCCAACTTAAAGTCCTGGTAAAAAATACGAACCCAACTAAAAAGTCCGGGTAAAATTACGAACCCAACTAAAACTCCGGGTAAAATTACGAACCCAACTAAAACTCCGGGTAAAAAGTACGAACCCAACTAAAAAGTCCGGGTAAAATTACGAACCCAACTAAAAAGTCCGGGTAAAATTACGAACCCAACTAAAACTCCGGGTAAAATTACGAACCCAACTAAAACTCCGGGTAAAATTACGAACCCAACTAAAAGTCCGGGTAAAAAATACGAACCCAACTAAAAAGTCCGGGTAAAATTACGAACCCAACTAAAACTCCGGGTAAAATTACGAACCCAACTAAAACTCCGGGTAAAATTACGAACCCAACTAAAACTCCGGGTAAAATTATGAACCCAACTAAAAGTCCGGGTAAAAAATTCGAACCCAACTAAAAAGTCCGGGTAAAATTACGAACCCAACTAAAACTCCGGGTAAAATTACGAACCCAACTAAAAAGTCCGGGTAAAATTACGAACCCAACTAAAAAGTCCGGGTAAAATTACGAACCCAACTAAAAAGTCCGGGTAAAATTACGAACCCAACTAAAACTCCGGGTAAAATTACGAACTCAACTAAAACTCCGGGTAAAATTACGAACCCAACTAAAACTCCGGGTAAAATTACGAACCCAACTAAAAGTCCGGGTAAAAAATACGAACCCAACTAAAAAGTCCGGGTAAAATTACGAACCCAACTAAAACTCCGGGTAAAATTACGAACCCAACTAAAACTCCGGGTAAAATTACGAACCCAAGTAAAACTCCGGGTAAAATTACGAACCCAAGTAAAACTCCGGGTAAAATTACGAACCCAACTAAAACTCCGGGTAAAATTACGAACCCAACTAAAACTCCGGGTAGAATTACGAACCCAACTAAAAGTCCGGGTAAAAAATACGAACCCAACTAAAAAATCCGGGTAAAATTACGAACCCAACTAAAAAGTCCGGGTAAAATTACGAACCCAACTAAAACTCCGGGTAAAAAATACGAACCCAACTAAAACTCCGGGTAAAAAATTCGAACCCAACTAAAACTCCGGGTAAAATTACGAACCCAACTAAAAGTCCGGGTAAAAAATACGAACCCAACTAAAAAGTCCGGGTAAAATTACGAACCCAACTAAAACTCCGGGTAAAATTACGAACCCAACTAAAAGTCCAGGTAAAAAATACGAACCCAACTAAAAAGTCCGGGTAAAATTACGAACCCAACTAAAACTCCGGGTAAAATTACGAACCCAACTAAAACTCCGGGTAAAAAGTACGAACCCAACTAAAAAGTCCGGGTAAAATTACGAACCCAACTAAAAAGTCCGGGTAAAATTACGAACCCAACTAAAACTCCGGGTAAAATTACGAACTCAACTAAAACTCCGGGTAAAATTACGAACCCAACTAAAACTCCGGGTAAAATTACGAACCCAACTAAAAGTCCGGGTAAAAAATACGAACCCAACTAAAAAGTCCGGGTAAAATTACGAACCCAACTAAAACTCCGGGTAAAATTACGAACCCAACTAAAACTCCGGGTAAAATTACGAACCCAAGTAAAACTCCGTGTAAAATTACGAACCCAAGTAAAACTCCGGGTAAAATTACGAACCCAACTAAACTCCGGGTAAAATTACGAACCCAACTAAAACTCCGGGTAAAATTACGAACCCAACTAAAAGTCCGGGTAAAAATACGAACCCAACTATTAACTCAAGACTCCGGGTAAAATTACGAACCCAACTAAAACTCCGGGTAAAATTACGAACCCAACTAAAACTCCGGGTAAAATTACGAACCCAACTAAAAGTCCGGGTAAAAAATACGAACCCAACTAAAAAGTCCGGGTAAAATTACGAACCCAACTAAAACTCCGGGTAAAATTACGAACCCAACTAAAACTCCGGGTAAAAAGTACGAACCCAACTAAAAAGTCCGGGTAAAATTACGAACCCAACTAAAAAGTCCGGGTAAAATTACGAACCCAACTAAAACTCCGGGTAAAATTACGAACTCAACTAAAACTCCGGGTAAAATTACGAACCCAACTAAAACTCCGGGTAAAATTACGAACCCAATTAAAAGTCCGGGTAAAAAATACGAACCCAACTAAAAAGTCCGGGTAAAATTACGAACCCAACTAAAACTCCGGGCAAAATTACGAACCCAACTAAAACTCCGGGTAAAATTACGAACCCAAGTAAAACTCCGTGTAAAATTACGAACCCAAGTAAAACTCCGGGTAAAATTACGAACCCAACTAAACTCCGGGTAAAATTACGAACCCAACTAAAACTCCGGGTAAAATTACGAACCCAACTAAAAGTCCGGGTAAAAATACGAACCCAACTATTAACTCAAGACTCCGGGTAAAATTACGAACCCAACTAAAACTCCGGGTAAAATTACGAACCCAACTAAAACTCCGGGTAAAATTACGAACCCAACTAAAAGTCCGGGTAAAAAATACGAACCCAACTAAAAAGTCCGGGTAAAATTACGAACCCAACTAAAACTCCGGGTAAAATTATGAACCCAACTAAAAGTCCGGGTAAAAAATTTGAACCCAACTAAAAAGTCCGGGTAAAATTACGAACCCAACTAAAACTCCGTGTAAAATTACGAACCCAACTAAAAAGTCCGTGTAAAATTACGAACCCAACTAAAAAGTCCGGGTAAAATTACGAACCCAACTAAAAAGTCCGGGTAAAATTACGAACCCAACTAAAACTCCGGGTAAAATTACGAACTCAACTAAAACTCCGGGTAAAATTACGAACCCAACTAAAACTCCGGGTAAAATTACGAACCCAACTAAAAGTCCGGGTAAAAAATACGAACCCAACTAAAAAGTCCGGGTAAAATTACGAACCCAACTAAAACTCCGGGTAAAATTACGAACCCAACTAAAACTCCGGGTAAAATTACGAACCCAAGTAAAACTCCGGGTAAAATTACGAACCCAACTAAAAGTCCGGGTAAAAAATACGAACCCAACTAAAAACTCCGGGTAAAATTACGAACCCAACTAAAACTCCGGGTAAAATTACGAACCCAACTTAAAGTCCTGGTAAAAAATACGAACCCAACTAAAAAGTCCGGGTAAAATTACGAACCCAACTAAAACTCCGGGTAAAATTACGAACCCAACTAAAACTCCGGGTAAAAAGTACGAACCCAACTAAAAAGTCCGGGTAAAATTACGAACCCAACTAAAAAGTCCGGGTAAAATTACGAACCCAACTAAAACTCCGGGTAAAATTACGAACCCAACTAAAACTCCGGGTAAAATTACGAACCCAACTAAAAGTCCGGGTAAAAAATACGAACCCAACTAAAAAGTCCGGGTAAAATTACGAACCCAACTAAAACTCCGGGTAAAATTACGAACCCAACTAAAACTCCGGGTAAAATTACGAACCCAACTAAAACTCCGGGTAAAATTATGAACCCAACTAAAAGTCCGGGTAAAAAATTCGAACCCAACTAAAAAGTCCGGGTAAAATTACGAACCCAACTAAAACTCCGGGTAAAATTACGAACCCAACTAAAAAGTCCGGGTAAAATTACGAACCCAACTAAAAAGTCCGGGTAAAATTACGAACCCAACTAAAAAGTCCGGGTAAAATTACGAACCCAACTAAAACTCCGGGTAAAATTACGAACTCAACTAAAACTCCGGGTAAAATTACGAACCCAACTAAAACTCCGGGTAAAATTACGAACCCAACTAAAAGTCCGGGTAAAAAATACGAACCCAACTAAAAAGTCCGGGTAAAATTACGAACCCAACTAAAACTCCGGGTAAAATTACGAACCCAACTAAAACTCCGGGTAAAATTACGAACCCAAGTAAAACTCCGGGTAAAATTACGAACCCAACTAAAAAGTCCGTGTAAAATTACGAACCCAACTAAAAAGTCCGGGTAAAATTACGAACCCAACTAAAAAGTCCGGGTAAAATTACGAACCCAACTAAAACTCCGGGTAAAATTACGAACTCAACTAAAACTCCGGGTAAAATTACGAACCCAACTAAAACTCCGGGTAAAATTACGAACCCAACTAAAAGTCCGGGTAAAAAATACGAACCCAACTAAAAAGTCCGGGTAAAATTACGAACCCAACTAAAACTCCGGGTAAAATTACGAACCCAACTAAAACTCCGGGTAAAATTACGAACCCAAGTAAAACTCCGGGTAAAATTACGAACCCAACTAAAAGTCCGGGTAAAAAATACGAACCCAACTAAAAACTCCGGGTAAAATTACGAACCCAACTAAAACTCCGGGTAAAATTACGAACCCAACTTAAAGTCCTCGTAAAAAATACGAACCCAACTAAAAAGTCCGGGTAAAATTACGAACCCAACTAAAACTCCGGGTAAAATTACGAACCCAACTAAAACTCCGGGTAAAAAGTACGAACCCAACTAAAAAGTCCGGGTAAAATTACGAACCCAACTAAAAAGTCCGGGTAAAATTACGAACCCAACTAAAACTCCGGGTAAAATTACGAACCCAACTAAAACTCCGGGTAAAATTACGAACCCAACTAAAAGTCCGGGTAAAAAATACGAACCCAACTAAAAAGTCCGGGTAAAATTACGAACCCAACTAAAACTCCGGGTAAAATTACGAACCCAACTAAAACTCCGGGTAAAATTACGAACCCAACTAAAACTCCGGGTAAAATTATGAACCCAACTAAAAGTCCGGGTAAAAAATTCGAACCCAACTAAAAAGTCCGGGTAAAATTACGAACCCAACTAAAACTCCGGGTAAAATTACGAACCCAACTAAAAAGTCCGGGTAAAATTACGAACCCAACTAAAAAGTCCGGGTAAAATTACGAACCCAACTAAAAAGTTCGGGTAAAATTACGAACCCAACTAAAACTCCGGGTAAAATTACGAACTCAACTAAAACTCCGGGTAAAATTACGAACCCAACTAAAACTCCGGGTAAAATTACGAACCCAACTAAAAGTCCGGGTAAAAAATACGAACCCAACTAAAAAGTCCGGGTAAAATTACGAACCCAACTAAAACTCCGGGTAAAATTACGAACCCAACTAAAACTCCGGGTAAAATTACGAACCCAAGTAAAACTCCGGGTAAAATTACGAACCCAAGTAAAACTCCGGGTAAAATTACGAACCCAACTAAAACTCCGGGTAAAATTACGAACCCAACTAAAACTCCGGGTAGAATTACGAACCCAACTAAAAGTCCGGGTAAAAAATACGAACCCAACTAAAAAATCCGGGTAAAATTACGAACCCAACTAAAAAGTCCGGGTAAAATTACGAACCCAACTAAAACTCCGGGTAAAAAATACGAACCCAACTAAAACTCCGGGTAAAAAATTCGAACCCAACTAAAACTCCGGGTAAAATTACGAACCCAACTAAAAGTCCGGGTAAAAAATACGAACCCAACTAAAAAGTCCGGGTAAAATTACGAACCCAACTAAAACTCCGGGTAAAATTACGAACCCAACTTAAAGTCCAGGTAAAAAATACGAACCCAACTAAAAAGTCCGGGTAAAATTACGAACCCAACTAAAACTCCGGGTAAAATTACGAACCCAACTAAAACTCCGGGTAAAAAGTACGAACCCAACTAAAAAGTCCGGGTAAAATTACGAACCCAACTAAAAAGTCCGGGTAAAATTACGAACCCAACTAAAACTCCGGGTAAAATTACGAACTCAACTAAAACTCCGGGTAAAATTACGAACCCAACTAAAACTCCGGGTAAAATTACGAACCCAACTAAAAGTCCGGGTAAAAAATACGAACCCAACTAAAAAGTCCGGGTAAAATTACGAACCCAACTAAAACTCCGGGTAAAATTACGAACCCAACTAAAACTCCGGGTAAAATTACGAACCCAAGTAAAACTCCGTGTAAAATTACGAACCCAAGTAAAACTCCGGGTAAAATTACGAACCCAACTAAACTCCGGGTAAAATTACGAACCCAACTAAAACTCCGAGTAAAATTACGAACCCAACTAAAAGTCCGGGTAAAAATACGAACCCAACTATTAACTCAAGACTCCGGGTAAAATTACGAACCCAACTAAAACTCCGGGTAAAATTACGAACCCAACTAAAACTCCGGGTAAAATTACGAACCCAACTAAAAGTCCGGGTAAAAAATACGAACCCAACTAAAAAGTCCGGGTAAAATTACGAACCCAACTAAAACTCCGGGTAAAATTACGAACCCAACTAAAACTCCGGGTAAAAAGTACGAACCCAACTAAAAAGTCCGGGTAAAATTACGAACCCAACTAAAAAGTCCGGGTAAAATTACGAACCCAACTAAAACTCCGGGTAAAATTACGAACTCAACTAAAACTCCGGGTAAAATTACGAACCCAACTAAAACTCCGGGTAAAATTACGAACCCAACTAAAAGTCCGGGTAAAAAATACGAACCCAACTAAAAAGTCCGGGTAAAATTACGAACCCAACTAAAACTCCGGGCAAAATTACGAACCCAACTAAAACTCCGGGTAAAATTACGAACCCAAGTAAAACTCCGTGTAAAATTACGAACCCAAGTAAAACTCCGGGTAAAATTACGAACCCAACTAAACTCCGGGTAAAATTACGAACCCAACTAAAACTCCGGGTAAAATTACGAACCCAACTAAAAGTCCGGGTAAAAATACGAACCCAACTATTAACTCAAGACTCCGGGTAAAATTACGAACCCAACTAAAACTCCGGGTAAAATTACGAACCCAACTAAAACTCCGGGTAAAATTACGAACCCAACTAAAAGTCCGGGTAAAAAATACGAACCCAACTAAAAAGTCCGGGTAAAATTACGAACCCAACTAAAACTCCGGGTAAAATTATGAACCCAACTAAAAGTCCGGGTAAAAAATTCGAACCCAACTAAAAAGTCCGGGTAAAATTACGAACCCAACTAAAACTCCGTGTAAAATTACGAACCCAACTAAAAAGTCCGTGTAAAATTACGAACCCAACTAAAAAGTCCGGGTAAAATTACGAACCCAACTAAAAAGTCCGGGTAAAATTACGAACCCAACTAAAACTCCGGGTAAAATTACGAACTCAACTAAAACTCCGGGTAAAATTACGAACCCAACTAAAACTCCGGGTAAAATTACGAACCCAACTAAAAGTCCGGGTAAAAAATACGAACCCAACTAAAAAGTCCGGGTAAAATTACGAACCCAACTAAAACTCCGGGTAAAATTACGAACCCAACTAAAACTCCGGGTAAAATTACGAACCCAAGTAAAACTCCGGGTAAAATTACGAACCCAAGTAAAACTCCGGGTAAAATTACGAACCCAACTAAAAGTCCGGGTAAAAAATACGAACCCAACTAAAAAGTCCGGCTAAAATTACGAACCCAACTAAAACTCCGGGTAAAATTACGAACCCAACTAAAACTCCGGGTAGAAAGTACGAACCCAACTAAAAAGTCCGGGTAAAATTACGAACCCAACTAAAAAGTCCGGGTAAAATTACGAACCCAACTAAAACTCCGGGTAAAATTACGAACTCAACTAAAACTCCGGGTAAAATTACGAACCCAACTAAAACTCCGGGTAAAATTACGAACCCAACTAAAAGTCCGGGTAAAAAATACGAACCCAACTAAAAAGTCCGGGGAAAATTACGAACCCAACTAAAACTCCGGGTAAAATTACGAACCCAACTAAAACTCCGGGTAAAATTACGAACCCAAGTAAAACTCCGGGTAAAATTACGAACCCAAGTAAAACTCCGGGTAAAATTACGAACCCAACTAAAACTCCGGGTAAAATTACGAACCCAACTAAAACTCCGGGTAAAATTACGAACCCAACTAAAAGTCCGGGTAAAAAATACGAACCCAACTAAAAAATCCGGGTAAAATTACGAACCCAACTAAAAAGTCCGGGTAAAATTACGAACCCAACTAAAACTCCGGGTAAAAAATACGAACCCAACTAAAACTCCGGGTAAAAAATTCGAACCCAACTAAAACTCCGGGTAAAATTACGAACCCAACTAAAAGTCCGGGTAAAAAATACGAACCCAACTAAAAAGTCCGGGTAAAATTACGAACCCAACTAAAACTCCGGGTAAAATTACGAACCCAACTAAAAGTCCGGGTAAAAAATACGAACCCAACTAAAAAGTCCGGGTAAAATTACGAACCCAACTAAAACTCCGGGTAAAATTACGAACCCAACTAAAACTCCGGGTAAAAAGTACGAACCCAACTAAAAGTCCGGGTAAAATTACGAACCCAACTAAAAAGTCCGGGTAAAATTACGAACCCAACTAAAACTCCGGGTAAAATTACGAACTCAACTAAAACTCCGGGTAAAATTACGAACCCAACTAAAACTCCGGGTAAAATTACGAACCCAACTAAAAGTCCGGGTAAAAAATACGAACCCAACTAAGAAGTCCGGGTAAAATTACGAACCCAACTAAAACTCCGGGTAAAATTACGAACCCAACTAAAACTCCGGGTAAAATTACGAACCCAACTAAAACTCCGGGTAAAATTACGAACCCAACTAAAACTCCGGGTAAAAAGTACGAACCCAACTAAAAAGTCCGGGTAAAATTACGAACCCAACTAAAAAGTCCGGGTAAAATTACGAACCCAACTAAAACTCCGGGTAAAATTACGAACTCAACTAAAACTCCGGGTAAAATTACGAACCCAACTAAAACTCCGGGTAAAATTACGAACCCAACTAAAAGTCCGGGTAAAAAATACGAACCCAACTAAAAAGTCCGGGTAAAATTACGAACCCAACTAAAACTCCGGGTAAAATTACGAACCCAACTAAAACTCCGGGTAAAATTACGAACCCAAGTAAAACTCCGTGTAAAATTACGAACCCAAGTAAAACTCCGGGTAAAATTACGAACCCAACTAAACTCCGGGTAAAATTACGAACCCAACTAAAACTCCGGGTAAAATTACGAACCCAACTAAAAGTCCGGGTAAAAATACGAACCCAACTATTAACTCAAGACTCCGGGTAAAATTACGAACCCAACTAAAACTCCGGGTAAAATTACGAACCCAACTAAAACTCCGGGTAAAATTACGAACCCAACTAAAAGTCCGGGTAAAAAATACGAACCCAACTAAAAAGTCCGGGTAAAATTACGAACCCAACTAAAACTCCGGGTAAAATTACGAACCCAACTAAAACTCCGGGTAAAAAGTACGAACCCAACTAAAAAGTCCGGGTAAAATTACGAACCCAACTAAAAAGTCCGGGTAAAATTACGAACCCAACTAAAACTCCGGGTAAAATTACGAACTCAACTAAAACTCCGGGTAAAATTACGAACCCAACTAAAACTCCGGGTAAAATTACGAACCCAACTAAAAGTCCGGGTAAAAAATACGAACCCAACTAAAAAGTCCGGGTAAAATTACGAACCCAACTAAAACTCCGGGCAAAATTACGAACCCAACTAAAACTCCGGGTAAAATTACGAACCCAAGTAAAACTCCGTGTAAAATTACGAACCCAAGTAAAACTCCGGGTAAAATTACGAACCCAACTAAACTCCGGGTAAAATTACGAACCCAACTAAAACTCCGGGTAAAATTACGAACCCAACTAAAAGTCCGGGTAAAAATACGAACCCAACTATTAACTCAAGACTCCGGGTAAAATTACGAACCCAACTAAAACTCCGGGTAAAATTACGAACCCAACTAAAACTCCGGGTAAAATTACGAACCCAACTAAAAGTCCGGGTAAAAAATACGAACCCAACTAAAAAGTCCGGGTAAAATTACGAACCCAACTAAAACTCCGGGTAAAATTATGAACCCAACTAAAAGTCCGGGTAAAAAATTCGAACCCAACTAAAAAGTCCGGGTAAAATTACGAACCCAACTAAAACTCCGTGTAAAATTACGAACCCAACTAAAAAGTCCGTGTAAAATTACGAACCCAACTAAAAAGTCCGGGTAAAATTACGAACCCAACTAAAAAGTCCGGGTAAAATTACGAACCCAACTAAAACTCCGGGTAAAATTACGAACTCAACTAAAACTCCGGGTAAAATTACGAACCCAACTAAAACTCCGGGTAAAATTACGAACCCAACTAAAAGTCCGGGTAAAAAATACGAACCCAACTAAAAAGTCCGGGTAAAATTACGAACCCAACTAAAACTCCGGGTAAAATTACGAACCCAACTAAAACTCCGGGTAAAATTACGAACCCAAGTAAAACTCCGGGTAAAATTACGAACCCAAGTAAAACTCCGGGTAAAATTACGAACCCAACTAAAAGTCCGGGTAAAAAATACGAACCCAACTAAAAAGTCCGGCTAAAATTACGAACCCAACTAAAACTCCGGGTAAAATTACGAACCCAACTAAAACTCCGGGTAGAAAGTACGAACCCAACTAAAAAGTCCGGGTAAAATTACGAACCCAACTAAAAAGTCCGGGTAAAATTACGAACCCAACTAAAACTCCGGGTAAAATTACGAACTCAACTAAAACTCCGGGTAAAATTACGAACCCAACTAAAACTCCGGGTAAAATTACGAACCCAACTAAAAGTCCGGGTAAAAAATACGAACCCAACTAAAAAGTCCGGGGAAAATTACGAACCCAAGTAAAACTCCGGGTAAAATTACGAACCCAAGTAAAACTCCGGGTAAAATTACGAACCCAACTAAAACTCCGGGTAAAATTACGAACCCAACTAAAACTCCGGGTAAAATTACGAACCCAACTAAAAGTCCGGGTAAAAAATACGAACCCAACTAAAAAATCCGGGTAAAATTACGAACCCAACTAAAAAGTCCGGGTAAAATTACGAACCCAACTAAAACTCCGGGTAAAAAATACGAACCCAACTAAAACTCCGGGTAAAAAATTCGAACCCAACTAAAACTCCGGGTAAAATTACGAACCCAACTAAAAGTCCGGGTAAAAAATACGAACCCAACTAAAAAGTCCGGGTAAAATTACGAACCCAACTAAAACTCCGGGTAAAATTACGAACCCAACTAAAAGTCCGGGTAAAAAATACGAACCCAACTAAAAAGTCCGGGTAAAATTACGAACCCAACTAAAACTCCGGGTAAAATTACGAACCCAACTAAAACTCCGGGTAAAAAGTACGAACCCAACTAAAAGTCCGGGTAAAATTACGAACCCAACTAAAAAGTCCGGGTAAAATTACGAACCCAACTAAAACTCCGGGTAAAATTACGAACTCAACTAAAACTCCGGGTAAAATTACGAACCCAACTAAAACTCCGGGTAAAATTACGAACCCAACTAAAAGTCCGGGTAAAAAATACGAACCCAACTAAGAAGTCCGGGTAAAATTACGAACCCAACTAAAACTCCGGGTAAAATTACGAACCCAACTAAAACTCCGGGTAAAATTACGAACCCAACTAAAACTCCGGGTAAAATTACGAACCCAACTAAAAGTCCGGGTAAAAATACGAACCCAACTATTAACTCAAGACTCCGGGTAAAATTACGAACCCAACTAAAACTCCGGGTAAAATTACGAACCCAACTAAACCTCCGGGTAAAATTACGAACCCAACTAAAAGTCCGGGTAAAAAATACGAACCCAACTAAAAAGTGCGGGTAAAATTACGAACCCAACTAAAACACCGGGTAAAATTATGAACCCAACTAAAAGTCCGGGTAAAAAATTCGAACCCAACTAAAAAGTCCGGGTAAAATTACGAACCCAACTAAAACTCCGTGTAAAATTACGAACCCAACTAAAAAGTCCGTGTAAAATTACGAACCCAACTAAAAAGTCCGGGTAAAATTACGAACCCAACTAAAAAGTCCGGGTAAAATTACGAACCCAACTAAAACTCCGGGTAAAATTACGAACTCAACTAAAACTCCGGGTAAAATTACGAACCCAACTAAAACTCCGGGTAAAATTACGAACCCAACTAAAACTCCGGGTAAAATTACGAACCCAACTAAAAGTCCGGGTAAAAAATACGAACCCAACTAAAAAGTCCGGGTAAAATTACGAACCCAACTAAAACTCCGGGTAAAATTACGAACCCAACTAAAACTCCGGGTAAAATTACGAACCCAAGTAAAACTCCGTGTAAAATTACGAACCCAAGTAAAACTCCGGGTAAAATTACGAACCCAACTAAACTCCGGGTAAAATTACGAACCCAACTAAAACTCCGGGTAAAATTACGAACCCAACTAAAAGTCCGGGTAAAAATACGAACCCAACTATTAACTCAAGACTCCGGGTAAAATTACGAACCCAACTAAAACTCCGGGTAAAATTACGAACCCAACTAAAACTCCGGGTAAAATTACGAACCCAACTAAAAGTCCGGGTAAAAAATACGAACCCAACTAAAAAGTCCGGGTAAAATTACGAACCCAACTAAAACTCCGGGTAAAATTACGAACCCAACTAAAACTCCGGGTAAAAAGTACGAACCCAACTAAAAAGTCCGGGTAAAATTACGAACCCAACTAAAAAGTCCGGGTAAAATTACGAACCCAACTAAAACTCCGGGTAAAATTACGAACTCAACTAAAACTCCGGGTAAAATTACGAACCCAACTAAAACTCCGGGTAAAATTACGAACCCAACTAAAAGTCCGGGTAAAAAATACGAACCCAACTAAAAAGTCCGGGTAAAATTACGAACCCAACTAAAACTCCGGGCAAAATTACGAACCCAACTAAAACTCCGGGTAAAATTACGAACCCAAGTAAAACTCCGTGTAAAATTACGAACCCAAGTAAAACTCCGGGTAAAATTACGAACCCAACTAAACTCCGGGTAAAATTACGAACCCAACTAAAACTCCGGGTAAAATTACGAACCCAACTAAAAGTCCGGGTAAAAATACGAACCCAACTATTAACTCAAGACTCCGGGTAAAATTACGAACCCAACTAAAACTCCGGGTAAAATTACGAACCCAACTAAAACTCCGGGTAAAATTACGAACCCAACTAAAAGTCCGGGTAAAAAATACGAACCCAACTAAAAAGTCCGGGTAAAATTACGAACCCAACTAAAACTCCGGGTAAAATTATGAACCCAACTAAAAGTCCGGGTAAAAAATTCGAACCCAACTAAAAAGTCCGGGTAAAATTACGAACCCAACTAAAACTCCGTGTAAAATTACGAACCCAACTAAAAAGTCCGTGTAAAATTACGAACCCAACTAAAAAGTCCGGGTAAAATTACGAACCCAACTAAAAAGTCCGGGTAAAATTACGAACCCAACTAAAACTCCGGGTAAAATTACGAACTCAACTAAAACTCCGGGTAAAATTACGAACCCAACTAAAACTCCGGGTAAAATTACGAACCCAACTAAAAGTCCGGGTAAAAAATACGAACCCAACTAAAAAGTCCGGGTAAAATTACGAACCCAACTAAAACTCCGGGTAAAATTACGAACCCAACTAAAACTCCGGGTAAAATTACGAACCCAAGTAAAACTCCGGGTAAAATTACGAACCCAAGTAAAACTCCGGGTAAAATTACGAACCCAACTAAAAGTCCGGGTAAAAAATACGAACCCAACTAAAAAGTCCGGGTAAAATTACGAACCCAACTAAAACTCCGGGTAAAATTACGAACCCAACTAAAACTCCGGGTAGAAAGTACGAACCCAACTAAAAAGTCCGGGTAAAATTACGAACCCAACTAAAAAGTCCGGGTAAAATTACGAACCCAACTAAAACTCCGGGTAAAATTACGAACTCAACTAAAACTCCGGGTAAAATTACGAACCCAACTAAAACTCCGGGTAAAATTACGAACCCAACTAAAAGTCCGGGTAAAAAATACGAACCCAACTAAAAAGTCCGGGGAAAATTACGAACCCAACTAAAACTCCGGGTAAAATTACGAACCCAACTAAAACTCCGGGTAAAATTACGAACCCAAGTAAAACTCCGGGTAAAATTACGAACCCAAGTAAAACTCCGGGTAAAATTACGAACCCAACTAAAACTCCGGGTAAAATTACGAACCCAACTAAAACTCCGGGTAAAATTACGAACCCAACTAAAAGTCCGGGTAAAAAATACGAACCCAACTAAAAAATCCGGGTAAAATTACGAACCCAACTAAAAAGTCCGGGTAAAATTACGAACCCAACTAAAACTCCGGGTAAAAAATACGAACCCAACTAAAATTCCGGGTAAAAAATTCGAACCCAACTAAAACTCCGGGTAAAATTACGAACCCAACTAAAAGTCCGGGTAAAAAATACGAACCCAACTAAAAAGTCCGGGTAAAATTACGAACCCAACTAAAACTCCGGGTAAAATTACGAACCCAACTAAAAGTCCGGGTAAAAAATACGAACCCAACTAAAAAGTCCGGGTAAAATTACGAACCCAACTAAAACTCCGGGTAAAATTACGAACCCAACTAAAACTCCGGGTAAAAAGTACGAACCCAACTAAAAGTCCGGGTAAAATTACGAACCCAACTAAAAAGTCCGGGTAAAATTACGAACCCAACTAAAACTCCGGGTAAAATTACGAACTCAACTAAAACTCCGGGTAAAATTACGAACCCAACTAAAACTCCGGGTAAAATTACGAACCCAACTAAAAGTCCGGGTAAAAAATACGAACCCAACTAAGAAGTCCGGGTAAAATTACGAACCCAACTAAAACTCCGGGTAAAATTACGAACCCAACTAAAACTCCGGGTAAAATTACGAACCCAACTAAAACTCCGGGTAAAATTACGAACCCAACTAAAAGTCCGGGTAAAAATACGAACCCAACTATTAACTCAAGACTCCGGGTAAAATTACGAACCCAACTAAAACTCCGGGTAAAATTACGAACCCAACTAAACCTCCGGGTAAAATTACGAACCCAACTAAAAGTCCGGGTAAAAAATACGAACCCAACTAAAAAGTCCGGGTAAAATTACGAACCCAACTAAAACACCGGGTAAAATTATGAACCCAACTAAAAGTCCGGGTAAAAAATTCGAACCCAACTAAAAAGTCCGGGTAAAATTACGAACCCAACTAAAACTCCGTGTAAAATTACGAACCCAACTAAAAAGTCCGTGTAAAATTACGAACCCAACTAAAAAGTCCGGGTAAAATTACGAACCCAACTAAAAAGTCCGGGTAAAATTACGAACCCAACTAAAACTCCGGGTAAAATTACGAACTCAACTAAAACTCCGGGTAAAATTACGAACCCAACTAAAACTCCGGGTAAAATTACGAACCCAACTAAAAGTCCGGGTAAAAAATACGAACCCAACTAAAAAGTCCGGGTAAAATTACGAACCCAACTAAAACTCCGGGTAAAATTACGAACCCAACTAAAACTCCGGGTAAAATTACGAACCCAAGTAAAACTCCGGGTAAAATTACGAACCCAAGTAAAACTCCGGGTAAAATTACGAACCCAACTAAAACTCCGGGTAAAATTACGAACCCAACTAAAACTCCGGGTAAAATTACGAACCCAACTAAATGTCCGGGTAAAATTACGAACCCAACTAAAACTCCGGGTAAAAAATACGAACCCAACTAAAAAGTCCGGGTAAAATTACGAACCCAAGTAAAACTCCGGGTAAAATTACGAACCCAACTAAAACTCCGGGTAAAATTACGAACCCAACTAAAAGTCCGGGTAAAAAATACGAACCCAACTAAAAAGTCCGGGTAAAATTACGAACCCAACTAAAAGTCCGGGTAAAAAATACGAACCCAACTAAAAAGTCCGGGTAAAATTACGAACCCAAGTGAAACTCCGGGTAAAATTACGAACCCAACTAAAACTCCGGGTAAAATTACGAACCCAACTAAAAGTCCGGGTAAAAAATACGACCCAACTAAAACTCCGGGCAAAAATACTAACCCAACTAAAAAGTCCGGGTAAAAAATACGAACCCAACTAAAACTCCGGGTAAAAATACGAACCCAACTAAAACTCCGGGTAAAAATACGAACCCAACTAAAACTCCGGGTAAAAAATACGAACCCAACTAAAACTTCGGGTAAAGAATTCGAACCCAACTAAAACTCCGGGTAAAATTACGAACCCAACTAAAAGTCCGGGTAAAAAATACGAACCCTACTAAAAAGTCCGGGTAAAATTACGAACCCAACAAAAACTCCGGGTAAAATTACGAACCCAACTAAAAGTCCGGGTAAAAAATACGAACCCAACTAAAAAGTCCGGGTAAAATTACGAACCCAACTAAAACTCCGGGTAAAATTAGGAACCCAACTAAAACTCCGGGTAAAAAATACGAACCCAACTAAAAAGTCCGGGTAAAATTACGAACCCAACTAAAAAGTCCGGGTAAAATTACGAACCCAACTAAAACTCCGGGTAAAATTACTAACTCAACTAAAACTCCGGGTAAAATTACGAACCCAACTAAAACTCCGGGTAAAATTACGAACCCAACTAAAAGTCCGGGTAAAAAATACGAACCCAACTAAAAAGTCCGGGTAAAATTACGAACCCAACTAAAACTCCGGGTAAAATTACGAACCCAACTAAAAAGTCCGGGTAAAATTACGAACCCAACTATTAACTCAAGACTCCGGGTAAAATTACGAACCCAACTAAAACTCCGGGTAAAATTACGAACCCAAGTAAAACTCCGGGTAAAATTACGAACCCAACTAAAAGTCCGGGTAAAAATACGAACCCAACTATTAACTCAAGACTCCGGGTAAAATTACGAACCCAACTAAATCTCCGGGTAAAATTACGAACCCAACTAAAACTCCGGGTAAAATTACGAACCCAACTAAAAGTCCGGGTAAAAAATACGAACCCAACTAAAAACTCCGGGTAAAATTACGAACCCAACTAAAACTCCGGGCAAAAATCCTAACCCAACTAAAAAGTCCGGGTAAAAAATACGAACCCAACTAAAACTCCGGGTAAAAATACGAACCCAACTAAAACTCCGGGTAAAAATACGAACCCAACTAAAACTCCGGGTAAAAAATACGAACCCAACTAAAACTCCGGGTAAAAAATTCGAACCCAACTAAAACTCCGGGTAAAATTACGAAACCAACTAAAAGTCCGGGTAAAAAATACGAACCCAACTAAAAAGTCCGGGTAAAATTACGAACCCAACTAAAACTCCGGGTAAAATTACGAACCCAACTAAAAGTCCGGGTAAAAAATTCGAACCCAACTAAAAAGTCCGGGTAAAATTACGAACCCAACTAAAACTCCGTGTAAAATTACGAACCCAACTAAAAAGTCCGTGTAAAATTACGAACCCAACTAAAAAGTCCGGGTAAAATTACGAACCCAACTAAAAAGTCCGGGTAAAATTACGAACCCAACTAAAACTCCGGGTAAAATTACGAACTCAACTAAAACTCCGGGTAAAATTACGAACCCAACTAAAACTCCGGGTAAAATTACGAACCCAACTAAAAGTCCGGGTAAAAAATACGAACCCAACTAAAAAGTCCGGGTAAAATTACGAACCCAACTAAAACTCCGGGTAAAATTACGAACCCAACTAAAACTCCGGGTAAAATTACGAACCCAAGTAAAACTCCGGGTAAAATTACGAACCCAAGTAAAACTCCGGGTAAAATTACGAACCCAACTAAAACTCCGGGTAAAATTACGAACCCAACTAAAACTCCGGGTAAAATTACGAACCCAACTAAATGTCCGGGTAAAATTACGAACCCAACTAAAACTCCGGGTAAAAAATACGAACCCAACTAAAAAGTCCGGGTAAAATTACGAACCCAAGTAAAACTCCGGGTAAAATTACGAACCCAACTAAAACTCCGGGTAAAATTACGAACCCAACTAAAAGTCCGGGTAAAAAATACGAACCCAACTAAAAAGTCCGGGTAAAATTACGAACCCAACTAAAAGTCCGGGTAAAAAATACGAACCCAACTAAAAAGTCCGGGTAAAATTACGAACCCAAGTGAAACTCCGGGTAAAATTACGAACCCAACTAAAACTCCGGGTAAAATTACGAACCCAACTAAAAGTCCGGGTAAAAAATACGACCCAACTAAAACTCCGGGCAAAAATACTAACCCAACTAAAAAGTCCGGGTAAAAAATACGAACCCAACTAAAACTCCGGGTAAAAATACGAACCCAACTAAAACTCCGGGTAAAAATACGAACCCAACTAAAACTCCGGGTAAAAAATACGAACCCAACTAAAACTTCGGGTAAAGAATTCGAACCCAACTAAAACTCCGGGTAAAATTACGAACCCAACTAAAAGTCCGGGTAAAAAATACGAACCCTACTAAAAAGTCCGGGTAAAATTACGAACCCAACAAAAACTCCGGGTAAAATTACGAACCCAACTAAAAGTCCGGGTAAAAAATACGAACCCAACTAAAAAGTCCGGGTAAAATTACGAACCCAACTAAAACTCCGGGTAAAATTAGGAACCCAACTAAAACTCCGGGTAAAAAATACGAACCCAACTAAAAAGTCCGGGTAAAATTACGAACCCAACTAAAAAGTCCGGGTAAAATTACGAACCCAACTAAAACTCCGGGTAAAATTACTAACTCAACTAAAACTCCGGGTAAAATTACGAACCCAACTAAAACTCCGGGTAAAATTACGAACCCAACTAAAAGTCCGGGTAAAAAATACGAACCCAACTAAAAAGTCCGGGTAAAATTACGAACCCAACTAAAACTCCGGGTAAAATTACGAACCCAACTAAAAAGTCCGGGTAAAATTACGAACCCAACTATTAACTCAAGACTCCGGGTAAAATTACGAACCCAACTAAAACTCCGGGTAAAATTACGAACCCAAGTAAAACTCCGGGTAAAATTACGAACCCAACTAAAAGTCCGGGTAAAAATACGAACCCAACTATTAACTCAAGACTCCGGGTAAAATTACGAACCCAACTAAATCTCCGGGTAAAATTACGAACCCAACTAAAACTCCGGGTAAAATTACGAACCCAACTAAAAGTCCGGGTAAAAAATACGAACCCAACTAAAAACTCCGGGTAAAATTACGAACCCAACTAAAACTCCGGGCAAAAATCCTAACCCAACTAAAAAGTCCGGGTAAAAAATACGAACCCAACTAAAACTCCGGGTAAAAATACGAACCCAACTAAAACTCCGGGTAAAAATACGAACCCAACTAAAACTCCGGGTAAAAAATACGAACCCAACTAAAACTCCGGGTAAAAAATTCGAACCCAACTAAAACTCCGGGTAAAATTACGAAACCAACTAAAAGTCCGGGTAAAAAATACGAACCCAACTAAAAAGTCCGGGTAAAATTACGAACCCAACTAAAACTCCGGGTAAAATTACGAACCCAACTAAAAGTCCGGGTAAAAAATACGAACCCAACTAAAAAGTCCGGGTAAAATTACGAGCCCAACTAAAACTCCGGGTAAAATTACGAACCCAACTAAAACTCCGGGTAAAATTACGAACCCAACTAAAACTCCGGGTAAAATTACGAACCCAACTAAAAGTCCGGGTAAAAAATACGAACCCAACTAAAAAGTCCGGGTAAAATTACGAACCCAACTAAAAGTCCGGGTAAAAAATACGAACCCAACTAAAAAGTCCGGGTAAAATTACGAACCCAAGTGAAACTCCGGGTAAAATTACGAACCCAACTAAAACTCCGGGTAAAATTACGAACCCAACTAAAAGTCCGGGTAAAAAATACGAACCCAACTAAAACTCCGGGCAAAAATACTAACCCAACTAAAAAGTCCGGGTAAAAAAATACGAACCCAACTAAAACTCCGGGTAAAAATACGAACCCAACTAAAACTCCGGGTAAAAATACGAACCCAACTAAAACTCCGGGTAAAAAATACGAACCCAACTAAAACTCCGGGTAAAAAATTCGAACCCAACTAAAACTCCGGGTAAAATTACGAACCCAACTAAAAGTCCGGGTAAAAAATACGAACCCAACTAAAAAGTCCGGGTAAAATTACGAACCCAACTAAAACTCCGGGTAAAATTACGAACCCAACTAAAAGTCCGGGTAAAAAATACGAACCCAACTAAAAAGTCCGGGTAAAATTACGAACCCAACTAAAACTCCGGGTAAAATTACGAACCCAACTAAAAGTCCGGGTAAAAAGTACGAACCCAACTAAAAAGTCCGGGTAAAATTACGAACCCAACTAAAAAGTCCGGGTAAAATTACGAACCCAACTAAAACTCCGGGTAAAATTACGAACTCAACTAAAACTCCGGGTAAAATTACGAACCCAACTAAAACTCCGGGTAAAATTACGAACCCAACTAAAAGTCCGGGTAAAAAATACGAACCCAACTAAAAAGTCCGGGTAAAATTACGAACCCAACTAAAACTCCGGGTAAAATTACGAACCCAACTAAAACTCCGGGTAAAATTACGAACCCAAGTAAAACTCCGTGTAAAATTACGAACCCAAGTAAAACTCCGGGTAAAATTACGAACCCCACTAAAGTCCGGGTAAAATTACGAACCCAACTAAAACTCCGGGTAAAATTACGAACCCAACTAAAAGTCCGGGTAAAAATACGAACCCAACTATTAACTCAAGACTCCGGGTAAAATTACGAACCCAACTAAAACTCCGGGTAAAATTACGAACCCAACTAAAACTCCGGGTAAATTTACGAACCCAACTAAAAGTCCGGGTAAAAAATACGAACCCAACTAAAAAGTCCGGGTAAAATTACGAACCCAACTAAAACTCCGGGTAAAATTATGAACCCAACTAAAAGTCCGGGTAAAAAATTCGAACCCAACTAAAAAGTCCGGGTAAAATTACGAACCCAACTAAAACTCCGTGTAAAATTACGAACCCAACCAAAAAGTCCGTGTAAAATTACGAACCCAACTAAAAAGTCCGGGTAAAATTACGAACCCAACTAAAAAGTCCGGGTAAAATTACGAACCCAACTAAAACTCCGGGTAAAATTACGAACTCAACTAAAACTCCGGGTAAAATTACGAACCCAACTAAAACTCCGGGTAAAATTACGAACCCAACTAAAAGTCCGGGTAAAAAATACGAACCCAACTAAAAAGTCCGGGTAAAATTACGAACCCAACTAAAACTCCGGGTAAAATTACGAACCCAACTAAAACTCCGGGTAAAATTACGAACCCAAGTAAAACTCCGGGTAAAATTACGAACCCAAGTAAAACTCCGAGTAAAATTACGAACCCAACTAAAACTCCGGGTAAAATTACGAACCCAACTAAAACTCCGGGTAAAATTACGAACCCAACTAAAAGTCCGGGTAAAATTACGAACCCAACTAAAACTCCGGGTAAAAAATACGAACCCAACTAAAAAGTCCGGGTAAAATTACGAACCCAACTAAAACTCCGGGTAAAATTACGAACCCAACTAAAAGTCCGGGTAAAAAATACGAACCCAACTAAAAAGTCCGGGTAAAATTACGAACCCAAGTGAAACTCCGGGTAAAATTACGAACCCAACTAAAACTCCGGGTAAAATTACGAACCCAACTAAAAGTCCGGGTAAAAAATACGAACCCAACTAAAACTCCGGGCAAAAATACTAACCCAACTAAAAAGTCCGGGTAAAAAAATACGAACCCAACTAAAACTCCGGGTAAAAATACGAACCCAACTAAAACTCCGGGTAAAAATACGAACCCAACTAAAACTCCGGGTAAAAAATATGAACCCAACTAAAACTCCGGGTAAAAAATTCGAACCCAACTAAAACTCCGGGTAAAATTACGAACCCAACTAAAAGTCCGGGTAAAAAATAAGAACCCTACTAAAAAGTCCGGGTAAAATTACGAACCCAACTAAAACTCCGGGTAAAATTACGAACCCAACTAAAAGTCCGGGTAAAAAATACGAACCCAACTAAAAAGTCCGGGTAAAATTACGAACCCAACTAAAACTCCGGGTAAAATTACGAACCCAACTAAAACTCCGGGTAAAAAATACGAGCCCAACTAAAAAGTCCGGGTAAAATTAAGAACCCAACTTAAAAGTCCGGGTAAAATTACGAACCCAACTAAAACTCCGGGTAAAATTACGAACTCAACTAAAACTCCGGGTAAAATTACGAACCCAACTAAAACTCCGGGTAAAATTACGAACCCAACTAAAAGTCCGGGTAAAAAATACGAACCCAACTAAAAAGTCCGGGTAAAATTACGAACCCAACTAAAACTCCGGGTAAAATTACGAACCCAACTAAAACTCCGGGTAAAATTACGAACCCAAGTAAAACTCCGGGTAAAATTACGAACCCAAGTAAAACTCCGGGTAAAATTACGAACCCAACTAAAACTCCGGGTAAAAAATTCGAACCCAACTAAAACTCCGGGTAAAATTACGAACCCAACTAAAACTCCGGGTAAAATTACGAACCCAACTAAAACTCCGTGTAAAATTACGAACCCAACTAAAAGTCCGGGTAAAAAATACGAATCCAACTAAAGAGTCCGGGTAAAATTACGAACCCAACTAAAACTCCGGGTAAAATTACGAACCCAACTAAAACTCCGGGTAAAATTACGAAGCCAAGTAAAACTCCGTGTAAAATTACGAACCCAAGTAAAACTCCGGGTAAAATTACGAACCCAACTAAACTCCGGGTAAAATTACGAACCCAACTAAAACTCCGGGTAAAATTACGAACCCAACTAAAAGTCCGGGTAAAAATACGAACCCAACTATTAACTCAAGACTCCGGGTAAAATTACGAACCCAACTAAAACTCCGGGTAAAATTACGAACCCAACTAAAACTCCGGGTAAAATTACGAACACAACTAAAAGTCCGGGTAAAAAATACGAACCCAACTAAAAAGTCCGGGTAAAATTACGAACCCAACTAAAACTCCGGGTAAAATTATGAACCCAACTAAAAGTCCGGGTAAAAAATTCGAACCCAACTAAAAAGTCCGGGTAAAATTACGAACCCAACTAAAACTCCGTGTAAAATTACGAACCCAACTAAAAAGTCCGTGTAAAATTACGAACCCAACTAAAAAGTCCGGGTAAAATTACGAACCCAACTAAAAAGTCCGGGTAAAATTACGAACCCAACTAAAACTCCGGGTAAAATTACGAACTCAACTAAAACTCCGGGTAAAATTACGAACCCAACTAAAACTCCGGGTAAAATTACGAACCCAACTAAAAGTCCGGGTAAAAAATACGAACCCAACTAAAAAGTCCGGGTAAAATTACGAACCCAACTAAAACTCCGGGTAAAATTACGAACCCAACTAAAACTCCGGGTAAAATTACGAACCCAAGTAAAACTCCGGGTAAAATTACGAACCCAAGTAAAACTCCGGGTAAAATTACGAACCCAACTAAAAGTCCGGGTAAAAAATACGAACCCAACTAAAAAGTCCGGGTAAAATTACGAACCCAACTAAAACTCCGGGTAAAATTACGAACCCAACTAAAACTCCGGGTAAAAAGTACGAACCCAACTAAAAAGTCCGGGTAAAATTACGAACCCAACTAAAAAGTCCGGGTAAAATTACGAACCCAACTAAAACTCCGGGTAAAATTACGAACTCAACTAAAACTCCGGGTAAAATTACGAACCCAACTAAAACTCCGGGTAAAATTACGAACCCAACTAAAAGTCCGGGTAAAAAATACGAACCCAACTAAAAAGTCCGGGTAAAATTACGAACCCAACTAAAACTCCGGGTAAAATTACGAACCCAACTAAAACTCCGGGTAAAATTACGAACCCAACTAAAACTCCGGGTAAAATTATGAACCCAACTAAAAGTCCGGGTAAAAAATTCGAACCCAACTAAAAAGTCCGGGTAAAATTACGAACCCAACTAAAACTCCGGGTAAAATTACGAACCCAACTAAAAAGTCCGGGTAAAATTACGAACCCTACTAAAAAGTCCGGGTAAAATTACGAACCCAACTAAAAAGTCCGGGTAAAATTACGAACCCAACTAAAACTCCGGGTAAAATTACGAACTCAACTAAAACTCCGGGTAAAATTACGAACCCAACTAAAACTCCGGGTAAAATTACGAACCCAACTAAAAGTCCGGGTAAAAAATACGAACCCAACTAAAAAGTCCGGGTAAAATTACGAACCCAACTAAAACTCCGGGTAAAATTACGAACCCAACTAAAACTCCGGGTAAAATTACGAACCCAAGTAAAACTCCGGGTAAAATTACGAACCCAAGTAAAACTCCGGGTAAAATTACGAACCCAACTAAAACTCCGGGTAAAATTACGAACCCAACTAAAACTCCGGGTAAAATTACGAACCCAACTAAAAGTCCGGGTAAAAAATACGAACCCAACTAAAAAATCCGGGTAAAATTACGAACCCAACTAAAAAGTCCGGGTAAAATTACGAACCCAACTAAAACTCCGGGTAAAAAATACGAACCCAACTAAAACTCCGGGTAAAAAATTCGAACCCAACTAAAACTCCGGGTAAAATTACGAACCCAACTAAAAGTCCGGGTAAAAAATACGAACCCAACTAAAAAGTCCGGGTAAAATTACGAACCCAACTAAAACTCCGGGTAAAATTACGAACCCAACTAAAAGTCCGGGTAAAAAATACGAACCCAACTAAAAAGTCCGGGTAAAATTACGAACCCAACTAAAACTCCGGGTAAAATTACGAACCCAACTAAAACTCCGGGTAAAAAGTACGAACCCAACTAAAAGTCCGGGTAAAATTGCGAACCCAACTAAAAAGTCCGGGTAAAATTACGAACCCAACTAAAACTCCGGGTAAAATTACGAACTCAACTAAAACTCCGGGTAAAATTACGAACCCAACTAAAACTCCGGGTAAAATTACGAACCCAACTAAAAGTCCGGGTAAAAAATACGAACCCAACTAAGAAGTCCGGGTAAAATTACGAACCCAACTAAAACTCCGGGTAAAATTACGAACCCAACTAAAACTCCGGGTAAAATTACGAACCCAAGTAAAACTCCGTGTAAAATTACGAACCCAAGTAAAACTCCGGGTAAAATTACGAACCCAACTAAACTCCGGGTAAAATTACGAACCCAACTAAAACTCCGGGTAAAATTACGAACCCAACTAAAAGTCCGGGTAAAAATACGAACCCAACTATTAACTCAAGACTCCGGGTAAAATTACGAACCCAACTAAAACTCCGGGTAAAATTACGAACCCAACTAAACCTCCGGGTAAAATTACGAACCCAACTAAAAGTCCGGGTAAAAAATACGAACCCAACTAAAAAGTCCGGGTAAAATTATGAACCCAACTAAAAGTCCGGGTAAAAAATTCGAACCCAACTAAAAAGTCCGGGTAAAATTACGAACCCAACTAAAACTCCGTGTAAAATTACGAACCCAACTAAAAAGTCCGTGTAAAATTACGAACCCAACTAAAAAGTCCGGGTAAAATTACGAACCCAACTAAAACTCCGGGTAAAATTACGAACTCAACTAAAACTCCGGGTAAAATTACGAACCCAACTAAAACTCCGGGTAAAATTACGAACCCAACTAAAAGTCCGGGTAAAAAATACGAACCCAACTAAAAAGTCCGGGTAAAATTACGAACCCAACTAAAACTCCGGGTAAAATTACGAACCCAACTAAAACTCCGGGTAAAATTACGAACCCAAGTAAAACTCCGGGTAAAATTACGAACCCAAGTAAAACTCCGGGTAAAATTACGAACCCAACTAAAAAGTCCGGGTAAAATTACGAACCCAACTAAAACTCCGGGTAAAATTACGAACCCAACTAAAACTCCGGGTAAAATTACGAACCCAAGTAAAACTCCGGGTAAAATTACGAACCCAAGTAAAACTCCGGGTAAAATTACGAACCCAACTAAAACTCCGGGTAAAATTACGAACCCAACTAAAACTCCGGGTAAAATTACGAACCCAACTAAAAGTCCGGGTAAAAAATACGAACCCAACTAAAAAATCCGGGTAAAATTACGAACCCAACTAAAAAGTCCGGGTAAAATTACGAACCCAACTAAAACTCCGGGTAAAAAATACGAACCCAACTAAAACTCCGGGTAAAAAATTCGAACCCAACTAAAACTCCGGGTAAAATTACGAACCCAACTAAAAGTCCGGGTAAAAAATACGAACCCAACTAAAAAGTCCGGGTAAAATTACGAACCCAACTAAAACTCCGGGTAAAATTACGAACCCAACTAAAAGTCCGGGTAAAAAATACGAACCCAACTAAAAAGTCCGGGTAAAATTACGAACCCAACTAAAACTCCGGGTAAAATTACGAACCCAACTAAAACTCCGGGTAAAAAGTACGAACCCAACTAAAAGTCCGGGTAAAATTGCGAACCCAACTAAAAAGTCCGGGTAAAATTACGAACCCAACTAAAACTCCGGGTAAAATTACGAACTCAACTAAAACTCCGGGTAAAATTACGAACCCAACTAAAACTCCGGGTAAAATTACGAACCCAACTAAAAGTCCGGGTAAAAAATACGAACCCAACTAAGAAGTCCGGGTAAAATTACGAACCCAACTAAAACTCCGGGTAAAATTACGAACCCAACTAAAACTCCGGGTAAAATTACGAACCCAAGTAAAACTCCGTGTAAAATTACGAACCCAAGTAAAACTCCGGGTAAAATTACGAACCCAACTAAACTCCGGGTAAAATTACGAACCCAACTAAAACTCCGGGTAAAATTACGAACCCAACTAAAAGTCCGGGTAAAAATACGAACCCAACTATTAACTCAAGACTCCGGGTAAAATTACGAACCCAACTAAAACTCCGGGTAAAATTACGAACCCAACTAAACCTCCGGGTAAAATTACGAACCCAACTAAAAGTCCGGGTAAAAAATACGAACCCAACTAAAAAGTCCGGGTAAAATTATGAACCCAACTAAAAGTCCGGGTAAAAAATTCGAACCCAACTAAAAAGTCCGGGTAAAATTACGAACCCAACTAAAACTCCGTGTAAAATTACGAACCCAACTAAAAAGTCCGTGTAAAATTACGAACCCAACTAAAAAGTCCGGGTAAAATTACGAACCCAACTAAAAAGTCCGGGTAAAATTACGAACCCAACTAAAACTCCGGGTAAAATTACGAACTCAACTAAAACTCCGGGTAAAATTACGAACCCAACTAAAACTCCGGGTAAAATTACGAACCCAACTAAAAGTCCGGGTAAAAAATACGAACCCAACTAAAAAGTCCGGGTAAAATTACGAACCCAACTAAAACTCCGGGTAAAATTACGAACCCAACTAAAACTCCGGGTAAAATTACGAACCCAAGTAAAACTCCGGGTAAAATTACGAACCCAAGTAAAACTCCGGGTAAAATTACGAACCCAACTAAAACTCCGGGTAAAATTACGAACCCAACTAAAACTCCGGGTAAAATTACGAACCCAACTAAAAGTCCGGGTAAAATTACGAACCCAACTAAAACTCCGGGTAAAAAATACGAACCCAACTAAAAAGTCCGGGTAAAATTACGAACCCAAGTAAAACTCCGGGTAAAATTACGAACCCAACTAAAACTCCGGGTAAAATTACGAACCCAACTAAAAGTCCGGGTAAAAAATACGAACCCAACTAAAAAGTCCGGGTAAAATTACGAACCCAACTAAAAGTCCGGGTAAAAAATACGAACCCAACTAAAAAGTCCGGGTAAAATTACGAACCCAAGTGAAACTCCGGGTAAAATTACGAACCCAACTAAAACTCCGGGTAAAATTACGAACCCAACTAAAAGTCCGGGTAAAAAATACGACCCAACTAAAACTCCGGGCAAAAATACTAACCCAACTAAAAAGTCCGGGTAAAAAATACGAACCCAACTAAAACTCCGGGTAAAAATACGAACCCAACTAAAACTCCGGGTAAAAATACGAACCCAACTAAAACTCCGGGTAAAAAATACGAACCCAACTAAAACTTCGGGTAAAAAATTCGAACCCAACTAAAACTCCGGGTAAAATTACGAACCCAACTAAAAGTCCGGGTAAAAAATACGAACCCTACTAAAAAGTCCGGGTAAAATTACGAACCCAACTAAAACTCCGGGTAAAATTACGAACCCAACTAAAAGTCCGGGTAAAAAATACGAACCCAACTAAAAAGTCCGGGTAAAATTACGAACCCAACTAAAACTCCGGGTAAAATTAGGAACCCAACTAAAACTCCGGGTAAAAAATACGAACCCAACTAAAAAGTCCGGGTAAAATTACGAACCCAACTAAAAAGTCCGGGTAAAATTACGAGCCCAACTAAAACTCCGGGTAAAATTACTAACTCAACTAAAACTCCGGGTAAAATTACGAACCCAACTAAAACTCCGGGTAAAATTACGAACCCAACTAAAAGTCCGGGTAAAAAATACGAACCCAACTAAAAAGTCCGGGTAAAATTACGAACCCAACTAAAACTCCGGGTAAAATTACGAACCCAACTAAAAAGTCCGGGTAAAATTACGAACCCAACTATTAACTCAAGACTCCGGGTAAAATTACGAACCCAACTAAAACTCCGGGTAAAATTACGAACCCAAGTAAAACTCCGGGTAAAATTACGAACCCAACTAAAAGTCCGGGTAAAACTACGAACCCAACTATTAACTCAAGACTCCGGGTAAAATTACGAACCCAACTAAAACTCCGGGTAAAAAATACGAACCCAACTAAAAACTCCGGGTAAAATTACGAACCCAACTAAAACTCCGGGCAAAAATACTAACCCAACTAAAAAGTCCGGGTAAAAAATACGAACCCAACTAAAACTCCGGGTAAAAATACGAACCCAACTAAAGCTCCGGGTAAAAATACGAACCCAACTAAAACTCCGGGTAAAAAATACGAACCCAACTAAAACTCCGGGTAAAAAATTCGAACCCAACTAAAACTCCGGGTAAAATTACGAAACCAACTAAAAGTCCGGGTAAAAAATACGAACCCAACTAAAAAGTCCGGGTAAAATTACGAACCCAACTAAAACTCCGGGTAAAATTACGAACCCAACTAAAAGTCCGGGTAAAAAATACGAACCCAACTAAAAAGTCCGGGTAAAATTACGAGCCCAACTAAAACTCCGGGTAAAATTACGAACCCAACTAAAACTCCGGGTAAAAAGTACGAACCCAACTAAAAAGTCCGGGTAAAATTACGAACCCAACTAAAAAGTCCGGGTAAAATTACGAACCCAACTAAAACTCCGGGTAAAATTACGAACTCAACTAAAACTCCGGGTAAAATTACGAACCCAACTAAAACTCCGGGTAAAATTACGAACCCAACTAAAAGTCCGGGTAAAAAATACGAACCCAACTAAAAAGTCCGGGTAAAATTACGAACCCAACTAAAACTCCGGGTAAAATTACGAACCCAACTAAAACTCCGGGTAAAATTACGAACCCAACTAAAACTCCGGGTAAAATTACGAACCCAACTAAAAGTCCGGGTAAAAAATACGAACCCAACTAAAAAGTCCGGGTAAAATTACGAACCCAACTAAAAGTCCGGGTAAAAAATACGAACCCAACTAAAA
>CAXIES010000206.1:0-74109 GCA_964023965.1 Melinopterus prodromus
CCCAACTAAAAAGTCCGGGTAAAAAATACGAACCCAACTAAAACTCCGGGTAAAAATACGAACCCAACTAAAACTCCGGGTAAAAATACGAACCCAACTAAAACTCCGGGTAAAAAATACGAACCCAACTAAAACTCCGGGTAAAAAATACAAACCCAACTAAAAAGTCCGGTAAAAAATATGAAACCAACTAAAACTCCGGGTAAAATTACCAACAGAACTAAAACTCCGGGTAAAATTACGAACCCAACTAAAACTCCGGGTAAAAAATACGAAGCCAACTAAAAGTCCGGGTAAAAAATACGAACCCAACTAAAAAGTCCGGGTAAAATTACGAACCCAACTAAAACTCCGGGTAAAATTACGAACCCAACTAAAAGTCCGGGTAAAAAATACGAACCCAGCTAAAAAGTCCGGGTAAAATTACGAACCCAACTAAAAACTCCGGGTAAAATTACGAACTCAACTAAAACTCCGGGTAAAATTACGAACCCAACTAAAACTCCGGGTAAAATTACGAATCCAACTAAAAGTCCGGGTAAAAAATACGAACCCAACTAAAAAGTCCGGGTAAAATTACGAACCCAACTAAAACTCCGGGTAAAATTACGAACCCAACTAAAACTCCGGGTAAAATTACGAACCCAAGTAAAACTCCGGGTAAAATTACGAACCCAAGTAAAACTCCGGGTAAAATTACGAACCCAACTAAAACTCCGGGTAAAATTACGAACCCTACTAAAAGTCCGGGTAAAAATACGAACCCAACTAAAAAGTCCGGGTAACTCAAGACTCCGGGTAAAATTACGAACCCAACTAAAACTCCGGGTAAAATTACGAACCCAACTAAAACTCCGGGTAAAATTACGAACCCAAGTAAAACTCCGGGTAAAATTACGAACCCAAGTAAAACTCCGGGTAAAATTACGAACCCAACTAAAACTCCGGGTAAAATTACGAACCCAACTAAAAGTCCGGGTAAAAAATACGAACCCAACTAAAAGGTCCGGGTAAAATTACGAACCCAACTAAAAATCCGGGTAAAATTATGAACCCAACTTAAAGTCCGGGTAAAAAATTCGAACCCAACTAAAAAGTCCGGGTAAAATTACGAACCCAACTAAAACTCCGGGTAAAATTATGAACCCAACTAAAAAGTCCGGGTAAAATTACGAACCCAACTAAAAAGTCCGGGTAAAATTACGAACCCAACTAAAAAGTCCGGGTAAAATTACGAACCCAACTAAAACTCCGGGTAAAATTACGAACTCAACTAAAACTCCGGGTAAAAATGCGAACCCAACTAAAACTCCGGGTAAAAGATACGAACCCAATTAAAACTCCGGGTAAAAAATACAAACCCAACTAAAACTCCGGGTAAAATTACGAACCCAACTAAAAGTCCTGGTAAAAAATACGAACCCAACTAAAAAGTCCGGGTAAAATTACGAACCCAACTAAAACTCCGGGTAAAAAATACGAACCCAACTAAAAAGTCCGGGTAAAATTACGAACCCAAGTAAAACTCCGGGTAAAATTACGAATCCAACTAAAACTCCGGGTAAAAAATACGAACCCAACTAAAACTCCGGGTAAAAAATACGAACCCAACTAAAAAGTCCGGTAAAGAATATGAACCCAACTAAAAAGTCCGGGTAAAATTACGAACCCAACTAAAAAGTCCGGGTAAAATTACGAACCCAACTAAAACTCCGGGTAAAATTACGAACTCAACTAAAACTCCGGGTAAAAATACGAACCCAACTAAAACTCCGGGTAAAAGATACGAACCCAATTAAAACTCCGGGTAAAAAATACGAACCCAACTAAAACTCCGGGTAAAATTACGAACCCAACTAAAAGTCCGGGTAAAAAATACGAACCCAACTAAAAAGTCCGGGTAAAATTACAAACCCAACTAAAACTCCGGGTAAAAAATACGAACCCAACTAAAAAGTCCGGGTAAAATTACGAACCCAAGTAAAACTCCGGGTAAAATTACGAACCCAACTAAAACTCCGGGTAAAATTACGAACCCAACTAAAAGTCCGGGTAAAAAATACGAACCCAACTAAAAAGTCCGGGTAAAATTACGAACCCAACTAAAAGTCCGGGTAAAAAATACGAACCCAACTAAAAAGTCCGGGTAAAATTACGAACCCAAGTGAAACTCCGGGTAAAATTACGAACCCAACTAAAACTCCGGGTAAAATTACGAACCCAACTAAAACTCCGGGTAAAAAATACGAACCCAACTAAAAAGTCCGGGTAAAATTACGAACCCAACTAAAAGTCCGGGTAAAAAATACGAACCCAACTAAAAAGTCCGGGTAAAATTACGAACCCAAGTAAAACTCCGGTTAAAATTACGAACCCAACTAAAACTCCGGGTAAAATTACGAACTCAACTAAAAAGTCCGGGTAAAAAATACGAACCCAACTAAAAAGTCCGGGTAAAATTACGAACCCAACTAAAACTCCGGGTAAAATTACGAACTCAACTAAAACTCCGGGTAAAATTACGAACCCAACTAAAACTCCGGGTAAAATTACGAACCCAACTAAAAGTCCGGGTAAAAAATACGAACCCAACTAATAAGTCCGGGTAAAATTACGAACCCAACTAAAACTCCGGGTAAAATTACGAACCCAACTAAAACTCCGGGTAAAATTACGAACCCAACTAAAACTCGGGGTAAAATTACGACCCCAACTAAAACTCCGGGTAAAATTACGAACCCAAATAAAAAGTCCGGGTAAAATTACGAACCCAACTAAAACTCCGGGTAAAAAATACGAACCAAACAAAAAAGTCCGGGTAACATTTAGAACCCAACTAAAACTCCGGGTAAAAAATACGAACCCAACTAAAACTCCGGGCAAAAATACTAACCCAACTAAAAAGTCCGGGTAAAAAATACGAACCCAACTAAAACTCCGGGTAAAAATACGAACCCAACTAAACTCCGGGTAAAAATACGAACCCAATTAAAACTCCGGGTAAAAAATACGAACCCAACTAAAACTCCGGGTAAAAAATACGAACCCAACTAAAAAGTCCGGTAAAAAATATGAACCCAACTAAAACTCCGGGTAAAATTACCAACACAACTAAAACTCCGGGTAAAAAAACGAACCCAACTAAAACTCCGGGTAAAAGATACGAACCCAATTAAAACTCCGGGTAAAAAATACGAACCCAACTAAAACTACGGGTAAAATTACGAACCCAACTAAAAGTCCGGGTAAAAAATACGAACCCAACTAAAAAGTCCGGGTAACATTACGAACCCAACTAAAACTCCGGGTAAAAAATACGAACCCAACTAAAAGTCCGGGTAAAATTACGAACCCAAGTAAAACTCCGGGTAAAATTACGAACCCAACTAAAACTCCGGGTAAAATTACGAACCCAACTAAAAGTCCGGGTAAAAGGTACGAACCCAACTAAAAAGTCCGGGTAAAATTACGAACCCAACTAAAAGTCCGGGTAAAAAATACGAACCCAACTAAAAAGTCCGGGTAAAATTACGAACCCAAGTGAAAGTCCGGGTAAAATTACGAACCCAACTAAAACTCCGGGTAAAATTACGAACCCAACTAAAAGTCCGGGTAAAAAATACGAACCCAACTAAAAAGTCCGGGTAAAATTACAAACCCAACTAAAAGTCCGGATAAAAAAAACAAACCCAACTAAAAAGTCCGGGTAAAATTACGAACCCAAGTAAAACTCCGGGTAAAATTACGAACCCAACTAAAACTCCGGGTAAAATTACGAACCCAACTAAAAAGTCCGGGTAAAATTACGAACCCAAATAAAAAGTCCGGGTAAAATTACGAACCCAACAAAAACTCCGGGTAAAATTACGAACTCAACTAAAACTCCGGGTAAAATTACGAACCCAACTAAAACTCCTGGTAAAATTACGAACCCAACTAAAAGTCCGGGTAAAAAATACGAACCCAACTAATAAGTCCGGGTAAAATTACGAACCCAACTAAAACTCCGGGTAAAATTACGAACCCAACTAAAACTCGGGGTAAAATTACGAACCCAACTAAAACTCCGGGTAAAATTACGAACCCAACTAAAAAGTCCGGGTAAAATTACGAACCCAACTAAAACTCCGGGTAAAAAATACGAGCCAAACAAAAAAGTCCGGGTAACATTTAGAACCCAACTAAAACTCCGGGTAAAAAAATACGAACCCAACTAAAACTCCGGGCAAAAATACTAACCCAACTAAAAAGTCCGGGTACAAAATACGAACCCAACTAAAACTCCGGGTAAAAATACGAACCCAACTAAAACTCCGGGTAAAAATACGAACCCAACTAAAACTCCGGGTAAAAAATACGGACCCAACTAAAACTCCGGGTAAAAATACGAACCCAACTAAAACTCCGGGTAAAAATACGAACCCAACTAAAACTCCGGGCAAAAATACTAACCCAACTAAAAAGTCTGGGTAAAAAATACGAACCCAACTAAAACTCCGGGTAAAAATACGAACCCAAGTAAAACTCCGGGTAAAATTACGAACCCAAGTAAAACTCCGGGTAAAATTACGAACCCAACTAAAACTCCGGGTAAAATTACGAACCCAACTAAAACTCCGGGTAAAATTACGAACCCAACTAAAAGTCCGGGTAAAAATACGAACCCAACTAAAAAGTCCGGGTAACTCAAAACTCCGGGTAAAATTACGAACCCAACTAAAACTCCGGGTAAAATTACGAACTCAACTAAAACTCCGGGTAAAATTACGAACCCAACTAAAAGTCCGGGTAAAAAATACGAACCCAACTAAAAGTCCGGGTAAAAAATACGAACCCAACTAAAAAGTCCGGGTAAAATTACGAACCCAAGTGAAAGTCCGGGTAAAATTACGAACCCAACTAAAACTCCGGGTAAAATTACGAACCCAACTAAAAGTCCGGGTAAAAAATACGAACCCAACTAAAAAGTCCGGGTAAAATTACGAACCCAACTAAAAGTCCGGGTAAAAAATACGAACCCAACTAAAAAGTCCGGGTAAAATTACGAACCCAAGTAAAACTCCGGGTAAAATTACGAACCCAACTAAAACTCCGGGTAAAATTACGAACCCAACTAAAAAGTCCGGGTAAAATTACGAACCCAAATAAAAAGTCCGGGTAAAATTACGAACCCAACTAAAACTCCGGGTAAAATTACGAACTCCAACTAAAACTCCGGGTAAAATTACGAACCCAACTAAAACTCCGGGTAAAATTACGAACCCAACTAAAAGTCCGGGTAAAAAATACGAACCCAACTAATAAGTCCGGGTAAAATTACGAACCCAACTAAAACTCCGGGTAAAATTACGAACCCAACTAAAACTCCGGGTAAAATTACGAACCCAACAAAAACTCGGGGTAAAATTACGAACCCAACTAAAACTCCGGGTAAAATTACGAACCCAACTAAAAAGTCCGGGTAAAATTACGAACCCAACTAAAACTCCGGGTAAAAAATACGAACCAAACAAAAAAGTCCGGGTAACATTTAGAACCCAACTAAAACTCCGGGTAAAAAAATACGAACCCAACTAAAACTCCGGGCAAAAATACTAACCCAACTAAAAAGTCCGGGTAAAAAATACGAACCCAACTAAAACTCCGGGTAAAAATACGAACCCAACTAAAACTCCGGGTAAAAATACGAACCCAACTAAAACTCCGGGTAAAAAATAAGGACCCAACTAAAACTCCGGGTAAAAATACGAACCCAACTAAAACTCCGGGTAAAAATACGAACCCAACTAAAACTCCGGGCAAAAATACTAACCCAACTAAAAAGTCCGGGTAAAAAATACGAACCTAACTAAAACTCCGGGTAAAAATACGAACCCAACTAAAACTCCGGGTAAAAATACGAACCCAACTAAAACTCCGGGTAAAAAATACGAACCCAACTAAAATGTCCGGTAAAAAATATGAACCCAACTAAAACTCCGGGTAAAATTACCAACACAACTAAAACTCCGGGTAAAAATACGAACCCAACTAAAACTCCGGGTAAAAAATACGAACCCAACAAAAACTCCGGGTAAAAAATACGAACCCAACCAAAACTCCGGGTAAAATTACGAACCCAACTAAAAGCCCTGGTAAAAAATACGAACCCAACTAAAAAGTCCGGGTAAAATTACGAACCCAACTAAAACTCCGGGTAAAATTACGAACTCAACTAAAACTCCGGGTAAAAATACGAACCCAACTAAAACTCCGGGTAAAAGATACGAACCCAATTAAAACTCCGGGTAAAAAATACAAACCCAACTAAAACTCCGGGTAAAATTACGAACCCAACTAAAAGTCCGGGTAAAAAATACGAACCCAACTAAAAAGTCAGGGTAAAATTACGAACCCAACTAAAACTCCGGGTAAAAAATACGAACCCAACTAAAAAGTCCGGGTAAAATTACGAACAAAAGTAAAACTCCGGGTAAAATTACGAACCCAACTAAAACTCCGGGTAAAAAATACGAACCCAACTAAAACTCCGGGTAAAAAATACGAACCCAACTAAAAAGTCCGGTAAAAAATATGAACCCAACTAAAAAGTCCGGGTAAAGTTACGAACCCAACTAAAAAGTCCGGGTAAAATTACGAACCCAACTAAAACTCCGGGTAAAATTACGAACTCAACTAAAACTCCGGGTAAAAATACGAACCCAACTAAAACTCCGGGTAAAAATACGAACCCAACTAAAACTCCGGGTAAAAAATACGAACCCAACTAAAACTCCGGGTAAAATTACGAACCCAACTAAAAGTCCGGGTAAAAAATACGAACCCAACTAAAAAGTCCGGGTAAAATTACGAACCCAACTAAAACTCCGGGTAAAAAATACGAACCCAACTAAAAAGTCCGGGTAAAATTACGAACCCAAGTAAAACTCCGGGTAAAATTACGAACCCAACTAAAACTCCGGGTAAAATTACGAACCCAACTAAAAGTCCGGGTAAAAAATACGAACCCAACTAAAAAGTCCGGGTAAAATTACGAACCCAACTAAAAGTCCGGGTAAAAAATACGAACCCAACTAAAAAGTCCGGGTAAAATTACGAACCCAAGTGAAACTCCGGGTAAAATTACGAACCCCACTAAAACTCCGGGTAAAATTACGAACCCAACTAAAAGTCCGGGTAAAAAATACGAACCCAACTAAAAAGTCCGGGTAAAATTACGAACCCAAGTAAAACTCCGGTTAAAATTACGAACCCAACTAAAACTCCGGGTTAAATTACGAACTCAACTAAAAAGTCCGGGTAAAAAATACGAACCCAACTAAAAAGTCCGGGTAAAATTACGAACCCAACTAAAACTCCGGGTAAAATTACGAACCCAACTAAAACTCCGGGTAAAATTACGAACCCAACTAAAACTCCGGGTAAAATTACGAACTCAACTAAAACTCCGGGTAAAATTACGAAACCAACTAAAACTCCGGGTAAAATTACGAACCCAACTAAAAGTCCGGGTAAAAAATACGAACCCAACTAATAAGTCCGGGTAAAATTACGAACCCAACTAAAACTCCGGGTAAAATTACGAACCCAACTAAAACTCCGGGTAAAATTACGAACCCAACTAAAACCCGGGGTAAAATTACGAACCCAACTAAAACTCCGGGTAAAATTACGAACCCAACTAAAAAGTCCGGGTAAAATTACGAACCCAACTAAAACTCCGGGTAAAAAATACGAACCAAACAAAAAAGTCCGGGTAACATTTAGAACCCAACTAAAACTCCGGGTAAAAAAATACGAACCCAACTAAAACTCCGGGCAAAAATACTAACCCAACTAAAAAGTCCGGGTATAAAATACGAACCCAACTAAAACTCCGGGTAAAAATACGAACCCAACTAAAACTCCGGGTAAAAATACGAACCCAATTAAAACTCCGGGTAAAAAATACGAACCCAACTAAAACTCCGGGTAAAAAATACGAACCCAACTAAAAAGTCCGGTAAAAAATATGAACCCAACTAAAACTCCGGGTAAAATTACCAACACAACTAAAACTCCGGGTAAAAATACGAACCCAACTAAAACTCCGGGTAAAAGATACGAACCCAATTAAAACTCCGGGTAAAAAATACGAACCCAACTAAAACTCCGGGTAAAATTACGAACCCAACTAAAAGTCCGGGTAAAAAATACGAACCCAACTAAAAAGTCCGGGTAACATTACGAACCCAACTAAAACTCCGGGTAAAAAATACGAACCCAACTAAAAGTCCGGGTAAAATTACGAACCCAAGTAAAACTCCGGGTAAAATTACGAACCCAACTAAAACTCCGGGTAAAATTACGAACCCAACTAAAAGTCCGGGTAAAAAATACGAACCCAACTAAAAAGTCCGCGTAAAATTACGAACCCAACTAAAAGTCCGGGTAAAAAATACGAACCCAACTAAAAAGTCCGGGTAAAATTACGAACCCAACTAAAAGTCCGGGTAAAAAATACGAACCCAACTAAAAAGGCCGGGTAAAATTACGAACCCAAGTAAAACTCCGGTTAAAATTACGAACCCAACTAAAACTCCGGGTTAAATTACGAACTCAACTAAAAAGTCCGGGTAAAAAATACGAACCCAACTAAAAAGTCCGGGTAAAATTACGAACCCAACTAAAACTCCGGGTAAAATTACGAACCCAACTAAAACTCCGGGTAAAATTACGAACCCAACTAAAAAGTCCGGGTAAAATTACGAACCCAAATAAAAAGTCCGGGTAAAATTACGAACCCAACTAAAACTCCGGGTAAAATTACGAACTCAACTAAAACTCCGGGTAAAATTACGAACCCAACTAAAACTCCGGGTAAAATTACGAACCCAACTAAAAGTCCGGGTAAAAAATATGTACCCAACTAATAAGTCCGGGTAAAATTACGAACCCAACTAAAACTCCGGGTAAAATTACGAACCCAACTAAAACTCCGGGTAAAATTATGAACCCAACTAAAACTCGGGGTAAAATTACGAACCCAACTAAAACTCCGGGTAAAATTACGAACCCAACTAAAAAGTCCGGGTAAAATTACGAACCCAACTAAAACTCCGGGTAAAAAATACGAACCAAACAAAAAAGTCCGGGTAACATTTAGAACCCAACTAAAACTCCGGGTAAAAAAATACGAATCCAACTAAAACTCCGGGCAAAAATACTAACCCAACTAAAAAGTCCGGGTAAAAAATACGAACCCAACTAAAACTCCGGGTAAAAATACGAACCCAACTAAAACTCCGGGTAAAAATACGAACCCAACTAAAACTCCGGGTAAAAAATAAGGACCCAACTAAAACTCCGGGTAAAAATACGAACCCAACTAAAACTCCGGGTAAAAATACGAACCCAACTAAAACTCCGGGCAAAAATACTAACCCAACTAAAAAGTCCGGGTAAAAAATACGAACCCAACTAAAACTCCGGGTAAAAATACGAACCCAACTAAAACTCCGGGTAAAAATACGAACCCAACTAAAACTCCGGGTAAAAAATACGAACCCAACTAAAATATCCGGTAAAAAATATGAACCCAACTAAAACTCCGGGTAAAATTACCAACACAACTAAAACTCCGGGTAAAAATACGAACCCAACTAAAACTCCGGGTAAAAAATACGAACCCAACAAAAACTCCGGGTAAAAAATACGAACCCAACCAAAACTCCGGGTAAAATTACGAACCCAACTAAAAGCCCTGGTAAAAAATACGAACCCAACTAAAAAGTCCGGGTAAAATTACGAACCCAACTAAAACTCCGGGTAAAATTACGAACTCAACTAAAACTCCGGGTAAAAATACGAACCCAACTAAAACTCCGGGTAAAAGATACGAACCCAATTAAAACTCCGGGTAAAAAATACAAACCCAACTAAAACTCCGGGTAAAATTACGAACCCAACTAAAAGTCCGGGTAAAAAATACGAACCCAACTAAAAAGTCAGGGTAAAATTACGAACCCAACTAAAACTCCGGGTAAAAAATACGAACCCAACTAAAAAGTCCGGGTAAAATTACGAACCCAAGTAAAACTCCGGGTAAAATTACGAACCCAACTAAAACTCCGGGTAAAAAATACGAACCCAACTAAAACTCCGGGTAAAAAATACGAACCCAACTAAAAAGTCCGGTAAAAAATATGAACCCAACTAAAAAGTCCGGGTAAAGTTACGAACCCAACTAAAAAGTCCGGGTAAAATTACGAACCCAACTAAAACTCCGGGTAAAAAATACGAACCCAACTAAAAAGTCCGGGTAAAATTACGAACCCAAGTAAAACTCCGGGTAAAATTACGAACCCAACTAAAACTCCGGGTAAAATTACAAACCCAACTAAAAGTCCGGGTAAAAAATACGAACCCAACTAAAAAGTCCGGGTAAAATTACGAACCCAACTAAAAGTCCGGGTAAAAAATACGAACCCAACTAAAAAGTCCGGGTAAAATTACGAACCCAACTAAAAGTCCGGGTAAAAAATACGAACCCAACTAAAAAGTCCGGGTAAAATTACGAACCCAAGTAAAACTCCGGTTAAAATTACGAACCCAACTAAAACTCCGGGTTAAATTACGAACTCAACTAAAAAGTCCGGGTAAAAAATACGAACCCAACTAAAAATTCCGGGTAAAATTACGAACCCAACTAAAACTACGGGTAAAATTACGAACCCAACTAAAACTCCGGGTAAAATTACGAACCCAACTAAAAAGTCCGGGTAAAATTACGAACCCAAATAAAAAGTCCGGGTAAAATTACGAACCCAACTAAAACTCCGGGTAAAATTACGAACTCAACTAAAACTCCGGGTAAAATTACGAACCCAACTAAAACTCCGGGTAAAATTACGAACCCAACTAACAGTCCGGGTAAAAAATATGTACCCAACTAATAAGTCCGGGTAAACTTACGAACCCAACTAAAACTCCGGGTAAAATTACGAACCCAACTAAAACTCCGGGTAAAATTATGAACCCAACTAAAACTCGGGGTAAAATTATGAACCCAACTAAAACTCGGGGTAAAATTACGAACCCAACTAAAAAGTCCGGGTAAAATTACGAACCCAACTAAAAAGTCCGGGTAAAATTACGAACCCAACTAAAACTCCGGGTAAAAAATACGAACCCAACTAAAACTCCGGGCAAAAATACTAACCCAACTAAAAAGTCCGGGTAAAAAATACGAACCCAACTAAAACTCCGGGTAAAAAAATACGAACCCAACTAAAACTCCGGGCAAAAATACTAACCCAACTAAAAAGTCCGGGTAAAAAATACGAACCCAACTAAAACTCCGGGTAAAAATACGAACCCAACTAAAACTCCGGGTAAAAATACGAACCCAACTAAAACTCCGGGTAAAAAATAAGGACCCAACTAAAACTCCGGGTAAAAATACGAACCCAACTAAAACTCCGGGCAAAAATACTAACCCAACTAAAAAGTCCGGGTAAAAAATACGAACCCAACTAAAACTCCGGGTAAAAATACGAACCCAACTAAAACTCCGGGTAAAAATACGAACCCAACTAAAACTCCGGGTAAAAAATACGAACCCAACTAAAATGTCCGGTAAAAAATATGAACCCAACTAAAACTCCGGGTAAAATTACCAACACAACTAAAACTCCGGGTAAAAATACGAACCCAACTAAAACTCCGGGTAAAAAATACGAACCCAACAAAAACTCCGGGTAAAAAATACGAACCCAACCAAAACTCCGGGTAAAATTACGAACCCAACTAAAAGCCCTGGTAAAAAATACGAACCCAACTAAAAAGTCCGGGTAAAATTACGAACCCAACTAAAACTCCGGGTAAAATTACGAACCCAACTAAAAGTCCGGGTAAAAAATATGTACCCAACTAATAAGTCCGGGTAAAATTACGAACCCAACTAAAACTCCGGGTAAAATTACGAACCCAACTAAAACTCCGGGTAAAATTATGAACCCAACTAAAACTCGGGGTAAAATTACGAACCCAACTAAAACTCCGGGTAAAATTACGAACCCAACTAAAAAGTCCGGGTAAAATTACGAACCCAACTAAAACTCCGGGTAAAAAATACGAACCAAACAAAAAAGTCCGGGTAACATTTAGAACCCAACTAAAACTCCGGGTAAAAAAATACGAACCCAACTAAAACTCCGGGCAAAAATACTAACCCAACTAAAAAGTCCGGGTAAAAAATACGAACCCAACTAAAACTCCGGGTAAAAATACGAACCCAACTAAAACTCCGGGTAAAAATACGAACCCAACTAAAACTCCGGGTAAAAAATAAGGACCCAACTAAAACTCCGGGTAAAAATACGAACCCAACTAAAACTCCGGGTAAAAATACGAACCCAACTAAAACTCCGGGCAAAAATACTAACCCAACTAAAAAGTCCGGGTAAAAAATACGAACCCAACTAAAACTCCGGGTAAAAATACGAACCCAACTAAAACTCCGGGTAAAAATACGAACCCAACTAAAACTCCGGGTAAAAAATACGAACCCAACTAAAATGTCCGGTAAAAAATATGAACCCAACTAAAACTCCGGGTAAAATTACCAACACAACTAAAACTCCGGGTAAAAATACGAACCCAACTAAAACTCCGGGTAAAAAATACGAACCCAACAAAAACTCCGGGTAAAAAATACGAACCCAACCAAAACTCCGGGTAAAATTACGAACCCAACTAAAAGCCCTGGTAAAAAATACGAACCAAACAAAAAAGTCCGGGTAACATTTAGAACCCAACTAAAACTCCGGGTAAAAAAATACGAACCCAACTAAAACTCCGGGCAAAAATACTAACCCAACTAAAAAGTCCGGGTAAAAGATACGAACCCAACTAAAACTCCGGGTAAAAATACGAACCCAACTAAAACTCCGGGTAAAAATACGAACCCAACTAAAACTCCGGGTAAAAAATAAGGACCCAACTAAAACTCCGGGTAAAAATACGAACCCAACTAAAACTCCGGGTAAAAATACGAACCCAACTAAAACTCCGGGCAAAAATACTAACCCAACTAAAAAGTCCGGGTAAAAAATACGAACCCAACTAAAACTCCGGGTAAAAATACGAACCCAACTAAAACTCCGGGTAAAAATACGAACCCAACTAAAACTCCGGGTAAAAAATACGAACCCAACTAAAATGTCCGGTAAAAAATATGAACCCAACTAAAACTCCGGGTAAAATTACCAACACAACTAAAACTCCGGGTAAAAATACGAACCCAACTAAAACTCCGGGTAAAAAATACGAACCCAACAAAAACTCCGGGTAAAAAATACGAACCCAACCAAAACTCCGGGTAAAATTACGAACCCAACTAAAAGCCCTGGTAAAAAATACGAACCCAACTAAAAAGTCCGGGTAAAATTACGAACTCAACTAAAACTCCGGGTAAAAATACGAACCCAACTAAAACTCCGGGTAAAAGATACGAACCCAATTAAAACTCCGGGTAAAAAATACAAACCCAACTAAAACTCCGGGTAAAATTACGAACCCAACTAAAAGTCCGGGTAAAAAATACGAACCCAACTAAAAAGTCAGGGTAAAATTACGAACCCAACTAAAACTCCGGGTAAAAAATACGAACCCAACTAAAAAGTCCGGGTAAAATTACGAACCCAAGTAAAACTCCGGGTAAAATTACGAACCCAACTAAAACTCCGGGTAAAAAATACGAACCCAACTAAAACTCCGGGTAAAAAATACGAACCCAACTAAAAAGTCCGGTAAAAAATATGAACCCAACTAAAAAGTCCGGGTAAAGTTACGAACCCAACTAAAAAGTCCGGGTAAAATTACGAACCCAACTAAAACTCCGGGTAAAAAATACGAACCCAACTAAAAAGTCCGGGTAAAATTACGAACCCAAGTAAAACTCCGGGTAAAATTACGAACCCAACTAAAACTCCGGGTAAAATTACGAACCCAACTAAAAGTCCGGGTAAAAAATACGAACCCAACTAAAAAGTCCGGGTAAAATTACGAACCCAACTAAAAGTCCGGGTAAAAAATACGAACCCAACTAAAAAGTCAGGGTAAAATTACGAACCCAAGTGAAACTCCGGGTAAAATTACGAACCCCACTAAAACTCCGGGTTAAATTACGAACTCAACTAAAAAGTCCGGGTAAAAAATACGAACCCAACTAAAAAGTCCGGGTAAAATTACGAACCCAACTAAAACTCCGGGTAAAATTACGAACCCAACTAAAACTCCGGGTAGAATTACGAACCCAACTAAAACTCCGGGTAAAATTACGAACTCAACTAAAACTCCGGGTAAAATTACGAACCCAACTAAAACTCCGGGTAAAATTACGAACCCAACTAAAAGTCCGGGTAAAAAATACGAACCCAACTAATAAGTCCGGGTAAAATTACGAACCCAACTAAAACTCCGGGTAAAATTACGAACCCAACTAAAACTCCGGGTAAAATTACGAACCCAACTAAAACTCGGGGTAAAATTACGAACCCAACTAAAACTCCGGGTAAAATTACGAACCCAACTAAAAAGTCCGGGTAAAATTACGAACCCAACTAAAACTCCGGGTAAAAAATACGAACCAAACAAAAAAGTCCGGGTAACATTTAGAACCCAACTAAAACTCCGGGTAAAAAAATACGAACCCAACTAAAACTCCGGGCAAAAATACTAACCCAACTAAAAAGTCCGGGTAAAAAATACGAACCCAACTAAAACTCCGGGTAAAAATACGAACCCAACAAAAACTCCGGGTAAAAATACGAACCCAATTAAAACTCCGGGTAAAAAATACGAACCCAACTAAAACTCCGGGTAAAAAATACGAACCCAACTAAAAAGTCCGGTAAAAAATATGAACCCAACTAAAACTCCGGGTAAAATTACCAACACAACTAAAACTCCGGGTAAAAATACGAACCCAACTAAAACTCCGGGTAAAAGATACGAACCCAATTAAAACTCCGGGTAAAAAATACGAACCCAACTAAAACTTCGGGTAAAATTACGAACCCAACTAAAAGTCCGGGTAAAAAATACGAACCCAACTAAAAAGTCCGGGTAACATTACGAACCCAACTAAAACTCCGGGTAAAAAATACGAACCCAACTAAAAGTCCGGGTAAAATTACGAACCCAAGTAAAACTCCGGGTAAAATTACGAACCCAACTAAAACTCCGGGTAAAATTACGAACCCAACTAAAAGTCCGGGTAAAAAATACGAACCCAACTAAAAAGTCCGGGTAAAATTACGAACCCAACTAAAAGTCCGGGTAAAAAATACGAACCCAACTAAAAAGTCCGGGTAAAATTACGAACCCAACTAAAAGTCCGGGTAAGAAATACGAACCCAACTAAAAAGTCCGGGTAAAATTACGAACCCAAGTAAAACTCCGGTTAAAATTACGAACCCAACTAAAACTCCGGGTTAAATTACGAACTCAACTAAAAAGTCCGGGTAAAAAATACGAACCCAACTAAAAAGTCCGGGTAAAATTACGAACCCAACTAAAACTCCGGGTAAAATTACGAACCCAACTAAAACTCCGGGTAAAATTACGAACCCAACTAAAAAGTCCGGGTAAAATTACGAACCCAAATAAAAATCCGGGTAAAATTACGAACCCAACTAAAACTCCGGGTAAAATTACGAACTCAACTAAAACTCCGGGTAAAATTACGAACCCAACTAAAACTCCGGGTAAAATTACGAACCCAACTAAAAGTCCGGGTAAAAAATACGAACCCAACTAATAAGTCCGGGTAAAATTACGAACCCAACTAAAACTCCGGGTAAAATTACGAACCCAACTAAAACTCCGGGTAAAATTACGAACCCAACTAAAACTCGGGGTAAAATTACGAACCCAACTAAAACTCCGGGTAAAATTACGAACCCAACTAAAAAGTCCGGGTAAAATTACGAACCCAACTAAAACTCCGGGTAAAAAATACGAACCAAACAAAAAAGTCCGGGTAACATTTAGAACCCAACTAAAACTCCGGGTAAAAAAATACGAACCCAACTAAAACTCCGGGCAAAAATACTAACCCAACTAAAAAGTCCGGGTAAAAAATACGAACCCAACTAAAACTCCGGGTAAAAATACGAACCCAACTAAAACTCCGGGTAAAAATACGAACCCAATTAAAACTCCGGGTAAAAAATACGAACCCAACTAAAACTCCGGGTAAAAAATACGAACCCAACTAAAAAGTCCGGTAAAAAATATGAACCCAACTAAAACTCCGGGTAAAATTACCAACACAACTAAAACTCCGGGTAAAAATACGAACCCAACTAAAACTCCGGGTAAAAGATACGAACCCAATTAAAACTCCGGGTAAAAAATACGAACCCAACTAAAACTCCGGGTAAAATTACGAACCCAACTAAAAGTCCGGGTAAAAAATACGAACCCAACTAAAAAGTCCAGGTAACATTACGAACCCAACTAAAACTCCGGGTAAAAAATACGAACCCAACTAAAAGTCCGGGTAAAATTACGAACCCAAGTAAAACTCCGGGTAAAATTACGAACCCAACTAAAACTCCGGGTAAAATTACGAACCCAACTAAAAGTCCGGGTAAAAAATACGAACCCAACTAAAAAGTCCGGGTAAAATTACGAACCCAACTAAAAGTCCGGGTAAAAAATACGAACCCAACTAAAAAGTCCGGGTAAAATTACGAACCCAACTAAAAGTCCGGGTAAAAAATACGAACCCAACTAAAAAGTCCGGGTAAAATTACGAACCCAAGTAAAACTCCGGTTAAAATTACGAACCCAACTAAAACTCCGGGTTAAATTACGAACTCAACTAAAAAGTCCGGGTAAAAAATACGAACCCAACTAAAAAGTCCGGGTAAAATTACGAACCCAACTAAAACTCCGGGTAAAATTACGAACCCAACTAAAACTCCGGGTAAAATTACGAACCCAACTAAAAAGTCCGGGTAAAATTACGAACCCAAATAAAAAGTCCGGGTAAAATTACGAACCCAACTAAAACTCCGGGTAAAATTACGAACTCAACTAAAACTCCGGGTAAAATTACGAACCCAACTAAAACTCCGGGTAAAATTACGAACCCAACTAAAAGTCCGGGTAAAAAATACGTACCCAACTAATAAGTCCGGGTAAAATTACGAACCCAACTAAAACTCCGGGTAAAATTACGAACCCAACTAAAACTCCGGGTAAAATTATGAACCCAACTAAAACTCCGGGCAAAAATACTAACCCAACTAAAAAGTCCGGGTAAAAAATACGAACCCAACTAAAACTCCGGGTAAAAATACGAACCCAACTAAAACTCCGGGTAAAAATACGAACCCAACTAAAACTCCGGGTAAAAAATACGGACCCAACTAAAACTCCGGGTAAAAATACGAACCCAACTAAAACTCCGGGTAAAAATACGAACCCAACTAAAACTCCGGGCAAAAATACTAACCCAACTAAAAAGCCTGGGTAAAAAATACGAACCCAACTAAAACTCCGGGTAAAAATACGAACCCAACTAAAACTCCGGGTAAAAATACGAACCCAACTAAAACTCCGGGTAAAAAATACGAACCCAACTAAAACTCCGGGTAAAAAATACGAACCCAACTAAAAAGCCCGGTAAAAAATATGAACCCAACTAAAACTCCGGGTAAAATTACCAACACAACTAAAACTCCGGGTAAAAATACGAACCCAACTAAAACTCCGGGTAAGAAATACGAACCCAACAAAAACTCCGGGTAAAAAATACGAACCCAACCAAAACTCCGGGTAAAATTACGAACCCAACTAAAAGTCCGGGTAAAAAATACGAACCCAACTAAAAAGTCCGGGTAAAATTACGAACCCAACTAAAACTCCGGGTAAAATTACGAACCCAACTAAAACTCCGGGTAAAAAATACGAACCCAACTAAAAAGTCCGGGTAAAATTACGAACCCAACTAAAAAGTCCGGGTAAAATTACGATCCCAATTAAAACTCCGGGTAAAATTACGAACTCAACTAAAACTCCGGGTAAAATTACGAACCCAACTAAAACTCCGGGTAAAATTACGAACCCAACTAAAAGTCCGGGTAAAAAATACGAACCCAACTAAAAAGTCCGGGTAAAATTACGAACCCATCTAAAACTCCGGGTAAAATTACGAACTCAAGTAAAACTCCGGGTAAAATTACGAACCCAAGTAAAACTCCGGGTAAAATTACGAACCCAACTAAAACTCCGGGTAAAATTACGAACCCAACTAAAACTCCGGGTAAAATTACGAACCCAACTAAAAGTCCGGGTAAAAATACGAACCCAACTAAAAAGTCCGGGTAACTCAAGACTCCGGGTAAAATTACGAACCCAACTAAAACTCCGGGTAAAATTACGAACTCAACTAAAACTCCGGGTAAAATTACGAACCCAACTAAAAGTCCGGGTAAAAAATACGAACCCAACTAAAAGTCCGGGTAAAAATACGAACCCAACTAAAAAGTCCGGGTAACTCAAGACTCCGGGTAAAATTACGAACCCAACTAAAACTCCGGGTAAAATTACGAACTCAACTAAAACTCCGGGTAAAATTACGAACCCAACTAAAAGTCCGGGTAAAAAATACGAACCCAACTAAAAGTCCGGGTAAAAAATACGAACCCAACTAAAAAGTCCGGGTAAAATTACGAACCCAAGTGAAAGTCCGGGTAAAATTACGAACCCAACTAAAACTCCGGGTAAAATTACGAACCCAACTAAAAGTTCGGGTAAAAAATACGAACCCAACTAAAAAGTCCGGGTAAAATTACGAACCCAACTAAAAGTCCGGGTAAAAAATACGAACCCAACTAAAAAGTCCGGGTAAAATTACGAACCCAAGTAAAACTCCGGGTAAAATTACGAACCCAACTAAAACTCCGGGTAAAATTACGAACCCAACTAAAACTCCGGGTAAAATTACGAACTCAACTAAAACTCCGGGTAAAATTACGAACCCAACTAAAACTCCGGGTAAAATTACGAACCCAACTAAAAGTCCGGGTAAAAAATACGAACCCAACTAATAAGTCCGGGAAAAATTACGAACCCAACTAAAACTCCGGGTAAAATTACGAACCCAACTAAAACTCCGGGTAAAATTACGAACCCAACTAAAACTCGGGGTAAAATTACGAACCCAACTAAAACTCCGGGTAAAATTACGATCCCAACTAAAAAGTCCGGGTAAAATTACGAACCCAACTAAAACTCCGGGTAAAATTACGAACCCAACTAAAAGTCCGGGTAAAAAATACGAACCCAACTAAAAAGTCCGGGTAAAATTACGAACCCAACTAAAAGTCCGGGTAAAAAATACGAACCCAACTAAAAAGTCCGGTTAAGATTACGAACCCAACTAAAACTCCGGGTAAAATTACGAACCGAACTAAAAAGTCCGGGTAAAATTACGAACCCAAATAAATAGTCCGGGTAAAATTACGAACCCAACTAAAAGTCCGGGTAAAAAATATGAACCCAACTAATAAGTCCGGGAAAAATTACGAACCCAACTAAAACACCGGGTAAAATTACGAACCCAACTAAAACTCCGGGTAAAATTACGAACCCAACTAAAACTCGGGGTAAAATTACGAACCCAACTAAAACTCCGGGTAAAATTACGAACCCAACTAAAAAGTCCGGGTAAAATTACGAACCCAACTAAAACTCCGGGTATAAAATACGAACCAAACAAAAAAGTCCGGGTAACATTTAGAACCCAACTAAAACTCCGGGTAAAAAAATACGAACCCAACTAAAACTCCGGGCAAAAATACTAACCCAACTAAAAAGTCCGGGTAAAAAATACGAACCCAACTAAAACTCCGGGTAAAAATACGAACCCAACTAAAACTCCGGGTAAAAATACGAACCCAACTAAAACTCCGGGTAAAAAATAAGGACCCAACTAAAACTCCGGATAAAAATACGAACCCAACTAAAACTCCGGGCAAAAATACTAACCCAACTAAAAAGTCCGGGTAAAAAATACGAACCCAACTAAAACTCCGGGTAAAAATACGAACCCAACTAAAACTCCGGGTAAAAATACGAACCCAACTAAAACTCCGGGTAAAAAATACGAACCCAACTAAAAAGTCCGGTAAAAAATATGAACCCAACTAAAACTCCGGGTAAAATTACCAACACAACTAAAACTCCGGGTAAAAATACGAACCCAACTAAAACTCCGAGTAAAAAATACGAACCCAACAAAAACTCCGGGTAAAAAATACGAACCCAACCAAAACTCCGGGTAAAATTACGAACCCAACTAAAAGTCCTGGTAAAAAATACGAACCCAACTAAAAAGTGCGGGTAAAATTACGAACCCAACTAAAACTCCGGGTAAAATTACGAACCCAACTAAAACTCCGAGTAAAAAATACGAACCCAACTAAAAAGTCCGGGTAAAATTACGAACCCAACTAAAAAGTCCGGGTAAAATTACGAACCCAACTAAAACTCCGGGTAAAATTACGAACCCAACTAAAACTCCGGGTAAAATTACGAACCCAAGTAAAACTCCGGGTAAAATTACGAACCCAAGTAAAACTCCGGGTAAAATTACGAACCCAACTAAAACTCCGGGTAAAATTACGAACCCAACTAAAACTCCGGGTAAAATTACGAACCCAACTAAAAGTCCGGGTAAAAATACGAACCCAACTAAAAAGTCCGGGTAACTCAAGACTCCGGGTAAAATTACGAACCCAACTAAAACTCCGGGTAAAATTACGAACTCAACTAAAACTCCGGGTAAAATTACGAACCCAACTAAAAGTCCGGGTAAAAAATACGAACCCAACTAAAAGGTCCGGGTAAAATTACGAACCCAACTAAAACTCCGGGTAAAATTATGAACCCAACTAAAAGTCCGGGTAAAAAATTCGAACCCAACTAAAAAGTCCGGGTAAAATTACGAACCCAACTAAAACTCCGGGTAAAATTACGAACCCAACTAAAAAGTCCGGGTAAAATTACGAACCCAACTAAAAAGTCCGGGTAAAATTACGAACCCAACTAAAAAGTCCGGGTAAAATTACGAACCCAACTAAAACTCCGGGTAAAATTACGAACTCAACTAAAACTCCGGGTAAAAATACGAACCCAACTAAAAAGTCCGGGTAAAATTACGAACCCAACTAAAACTCCGGGTAAAATTACGAACTCAACTAAAACTCCGGGTAAAAAATACGAACCCAACTAAAACTCCGGGTAAAATTACGAACCCAACTAAAAGTCCGGGTAAAAAATACGAACCCAACTAAAAAGTCCGGGTAAAATTACGAACCCAACTAAAACTCCGGGTAAAAAATACGAACCCAACTAAAAAGTCCGGGTAAAATTACGAACCCAAGTAAAACTCCGGGTAAAATTACGAACCCAACTAAAACTCCGGGTAAAATTACGAACCCAACTAAAAGTCCGGGTAAAAAATACGAACCCAACTAAAAAGTCCGGGTAAAATTACGAACCCAACTAAAAGTCCGGGTAAAAAATACGAACCCAACTAAAAAGTCCGGGTAAAATTACGAACCCAAGTGAAACTCCGGGTAAAATTACGAACCCAACTAAAACTCCGGGTAAAATTACGAACCCAACTAAAAGTCCGAGTAAAAAATACGAACCCAACTAAAAAGTCCGGGTAAAATTACGAACCCAACTAAAAGTCCGGGTAAAAAATACGAACCCAACTAAAAAGTCCGGGTAAAATTACGAACCCAAGTAAAACTCCGGGTAAAATTACGAACCCAACTAAAACTCCGGGTAAAATTACGAACCCAACTAAAAAGTCCGGTTAAAAAATACGAACCCAACTAAAAAGTCCGGGTAAAATTACGAACCCAACTAAAACTCCGGGTAAAATTACGAACCCAACTAAAACTCCGGGTAAAATTACGAACCCAACTAAAACTCCGGGTAAAATTACGAACCCAACTAAAAGTCCGGGTAAAAAATACGAACCCAACTAAAAAGTCCGGGTAAAATTACGAACCCAACTAAAAGTCCGGGTAAAAAATACGAACCCAACTAAAAAGTCCGGGTAAAATTTCGAACCCAAGTGAAACTCCGGGTAAAATTACGAACCCAACTAAAACTCCGGGTAAAATTACGAACCCAACTAAAAGTCCGGGTAAAAAATACGAACCCAACTAAAAAGTCCGGGTAAAATTACGAACCCAACTAAAAGTCCGGGTAAAAAATACGAACCCAACTAAAAAGTCCGGGTAAAATTACGAACCCAAGTAAAACTCCGGGTAAAATTACGAACCCAACTAAAACTCCGGGTAAAATTACGAACCCAACTAAAAAGTCCGGGTAAAATTACGAACCCAAATAAAAAGTCCGGGTAAAATTACGAACCCAACTAAAACTCCGGGTAAAAAATACGAACCCAACTAAAAAGTCCGGGTAAAATTACGAACCCAAGTAAAACTCCGGGTAAAATTACGAACCCAACTAAAACTCCGGGTAAAATTACGAACCCAACTAAAAAGTCCGGGTAAAATTACGAACCCAAATAAAAAGTCCGGGTAAAATTACGAACCCAACTAAAACTCCGGGTAAAATTACGAACTCAACTAAAACTCCGGGTAAAATTACGAACCCAACTAAAACTCCGGGTAAAATTACGAACCCAACTAAAAGTCCGGGTAAAAAATACGAACCCAACTAATAAGTCCGGGTAAAATTACGAACCCAACTAAAACTCCGGGTAAAATTACGAACCCAACTAAAACTCCGGGTAAAATTACGAACCCAACTAAAACTCGGGGTAAAATTACGAACCCAACTAAAACTCCGGGTAAAATTACGAACCCAACTAAAAAGTCCGGGTAAAATTACGAACCCATCTAAAACTCCGGGTAAAAAATACGAACCAAACAAAAAAGTCCGGGTAACATTTAGAACCCAACTAAAACTCCGGGTAAAAAAATACGAACCCAACTAAAACTCCGGGCAAAAATACTAACCCAACTAAAAAGTCCGGGTAAAAAATACGAACCCAACTAAAACTCCGGGTAAAAATACGAGCCAAACTAAAACTCCGGGTAAAAAATACGAACCCAACTAAAAAGTCCGGGTAAAATTACGAACCCAACTAAAAGTCCGGGTAAAAAATACGAACCCAACTAAAAAGTCCGGGTAAAATTACGAACCCAAGTAAAACTCCGGGTAAAATTACGAACCCAACTAAAACTCCGGGTAAAATTACGAACCCAACTAAAAAGTCCGGGTAAAATTACGAACCCAAATAAAAAGTCCGGGTAAAATTACGAACCCAACTAAAACTCCGGGTAAAAAATACGAACCCAACTAAAAAGTCCGGGTAAAATTACGAACCCAAGTAAAACTCGGGGTAAAATTACGAACCCAACTAAAACTCCGGGTAAAATTACGAACCCAACTAAAAAGTCCGGGTAAAATTACGAACCCAAATAAAAAGTCCGGGCAAAATTACGAACCCAAGTAAAACTCCGGGTAAAATTACGAACCCAACTAAAACTCCGGGTAAAATTACGAACCCAACTAAAAAGTCCGGGTAAAATTACGAACCCAAATAAAAAGTCCGGGTAAAATTACGAACCCAACTAAAACTCCGGGTAAAATTACGAACTCAACTAAAACTCCGGTTAAAATTACGAACCCAACTAAAACTCCGGGTAAAATTACGAACCCAACTAAAAGTCCGGGTAAAAAATACGAACCCAACTAATAAGTCCGGGTAAAATTACGAACCCAACTAAAACTCCGGGTAAAATTACGAGCCCAACTAAAACTCCGGGTAAAATTACGAACCCAACTAAAACTCGGGGTAAAATTACGAACCCAACTAAAACTCCGGGTAAAATTACGAACCCAACTAAAAAGTCCGGGTAAAATTACGAACCCATCTAAAACTCCGGGTAAAAAATACGAACCAAACAAAAAAGTCCGGGTAACATTTAGAACCCAACTAAAACTCCGGGTAAAAAAATACGAACCCAACTAAAACTCCGGGCAAAAATACTATAACCCAACTAAAAAGTCCGGGTAAAAAATACGAACCCAACTAAAACTCCGGGTAAAAATACGAGCCCAACTAAAACTCCGGGTAAAAAATACGGACCCAACTAAAACTCCGGATAAAAATACGAACCCAACTAAAACTCCGGGTAAAAATACGAACCCAACTAAAACTCCGGGCAAAAATACTAACCCAACTAAAAAGTCCGGGTAAAAAATACGAACCCAACTAAAACTCCGGTAAAAATACGAACCCAACTAAAACTCCGGGTAGAAATACGAACCCAACTAAAACTCCGGGTAAAAAATACGAACCCAACTAAAAAGTCCGGTAAAAAATATGAACCCAACTAAAACTCCGGGTAAAATTACCAACACTACTAAAACTCCGGGTAAAAATACGAACCCAACTAAAACTCCGGGTAAAAATACGAACCCAACAAAAACTCCGGGTAAAAAATACGAACCCAACCAAAACTCCGGGTAAAATTACGAACCCAACCAAAAGTCCGGGTAAAAAATACGAACCCAACTAAAAAGTCCGGGTAAAATTACGAACCCAACTAAAACTCCGGGTAAAATTACGAACCCAACTAAAACTCCAGGTAAAAAATACGAACCCAACTAAAAAGTCCGGGTAAAATTACGAACCCAACTAAAAAGTCCGGGTAAAATTACGAACCCAACTAAAACTCCGGGTAAAATTACGAACTCAACTAAAACTCCGGGTAAAATTACGAACCCAACTAAAACTCCGGGTAAAATTACGAACCCAACTAAAAGTCCGGGTAAAAAATACGAACCCAACTAAAAAGTCCGGGTAAAATTACGAACCCAACTAAAACTCCGGGTAAAATTACGAACCCAACTAAAACTCCGGGTAAAATTACGAACCCAAGTAAAACTCCGGGTAAAATTACGAACCCAAGTAAAACTCCGGGTAAAATTACGAACCCAACTAAAACTCCGGGTAAAATTACGAACCCAACTAAAACTCCGGGTAAAATTACGAACCCAACTAAAAGTCCGGGTAAAAATACGAACCCAACTAAAAAGTCCGGGTAACTCAAGACTCCGGGTAAAATTACGAACCCAACTAAAACTCCGGGTAAAATTACGAACTCAACTAAAACTCCGGGTAAAATTACGAACCCAACTAAAAGTCCGGGTAAAAAATACGAACCCAACTAAAAGTCCGGGTAAAAATACGAACCCAACTAATAAGTCCGGGTAACTCAAGACTCCGGGTAAAATTACGAACCCAACTAAAACTCCGGGTAAAATTACGAACCCAACTAAAAGTCCGGGTAAAAAATACGAACCCAACTAAAAGTCCGGGTAAAAAATACGAACCCAACTAAAAAGTCCGGGTAAAATTACGAACCCAAGTGAAAGTCCGGGTAAAATTACGAACCCAACTAAAACTCCGGGTAAAATTACGAACCCAACTAAAAGTCCGGGTAAAAAATACGAACCCAACTAAAAAGTCCGGGTAAAATTACGAACCCAACTAAAAGTCCGGGTAAAAAATACGAACCCAACTAAAAAGTCCGGGTAAAATTACGAACCCAAGTAAAACTCCGGGTAAAATTACGAACCCAACTAAAACTCGGGTAAAATTACGAACCCAACTAAAAAGTCCGGGTAAAATTACGAACCCAAATAAAAAGTCCGGGTAAAATTACGAACCCAACTAAAACTCCGGGTAAAATTACGAACTCAACTAAAACTCCGGGTAAAATTACGAACCCAACTAAAAGTCCGGGTAAAAAATACGAACCCAACTAATAAGTCCGGGTAAAATTACGAACCCAACTAAACTCCGGGTAAAATTACGAACCCAACTAAAACTCCGGGTAAAATTACGAACCCAACTAAAACTCGGGGTAAAATTACGAACCCAACTAAAACACCGGGTAAAATGACGAACCCAACTAAAAAGTCCGGGTAAAATTACGAACCCAACTAAAAGTCCGGGTAAAAAATACGAACCAAACAAAAATGTCTGGGTAACATTTAGAACCCAACTAAAACTCCGGGTAAAAAAATACGAACCCAACTAAAACTCCGGGCAAAAATACTAACCCAACTAAAAAGTCCGGGTAAAAAATACGAACCCAACTAAAACTCCGGGTAAAAATACGAACCCAACTAAAACTCCGGGTAAAAATACGAACCCAACTAAAACTCCGGGTAAAAAATACGGACCCAACTAAAACTCCGGGTAAAAATACGAACCCAACTAAAACTCCGGGTAAAAATACGAACCCAACTAAAACTCCGGGCAAAAATACTAACCCAACTAAAAAGTCCGGGTAAAAAATACGAACCCAACTAAAACTCCGGGTAAAAATACGAACCCAACTAAAACTCCGGGTAAAAATACGAACCCAACAAAAACTCCGGGTAAAAAATACGAACCCAACTAAAAAGTCCGGTAAAAAATATGAACCCAACTAAAACTCCGGGTAAAATTACCAACACAACTAAAACTCCGGGTAAAAATACGAACCCAACTAAAACTCCGGGTAAAAAATACGAACCCAACAAAAACTCCGGGTAAAAAATACGAACCCAACCAAAACTCCGGGTAAAAATACGAACCCAACCAAAACTCCGGGTAAAAAATACGAACTCAACTAAAAAGTCCGGGTAAAATTACGAACTCAACTAAAACTCCGGGTAAAATTACGAACCCAACTAAAACTCCGGGTAAAAAATACGAACCCAACTAAAAAGTCCGGGTAAAATTACGAACCCAACTAAAAAGTCCGGGTAAAATTACGAACCCAACTAAAACTCCGGGTAAAATTACGAACTCAACTAAAACTCCGGGTAAAATTACGAACCCAACTAAAACTCCGGGTAAAATTACGAACCCAACTTAAAGTCCGGGTAGAAAATACGAACCCAACTAAAAAGTCCGGGTAAAATTACGAACCCAACTAAAACTCCGGGTAAATTTACGAACCCAACTAAAACTCCGGGTAAAATTACGAACCCAAGTAAAACTCCGGGTAAAATTACGAACCCAAGTAAAACTCCGGGTAAAATTACGAACCCAACTAAAACTCCGGGTAAAATTACGAACCCAACTAAAACTCCGGGTAAAATTACGAACCCAACTAAAAGTCCGGGTAAAAATACGAACCCAACTAAAAAGTCCGGGTAACTCAAGACTCCGGGTAAAATTACGAACCCAACTAAAACTCCGGGTAAAATTACGAACTCAACTAAAACTCCGTGTAAATTTACGAACCCAACTAAAAGTCCGGGTAAAAATACGAACCCAACTAAAAAGTCCGGGTAACTCAAGACTCCGGGTAAAATTACGAACCCAACTAAAACTCCGGGTAAAATTACGAACTCAACTAAAACTCCGGGTAAAATTACGAACCCAACTAAAAGTCCGGGTAAAAAATACGAACCCAACTAAAAGTCCGGGTAAAAATACGAACCCAACTAAAAAGTCCGGGTAACTCAAGACTCCGGGTAAAATTACGAACCCAACTAAAACTCCGGGTAAAATTACGAACTCAACTAAAACTCCGGGTAAAATTACGAACCCAACTAAAAGTCCGGGTAAAAAATACGAACCCAACTAAAAGTCCGGGTAAAAAATACGAACCCAACTAAAAAGTCCGGGTAAAATTACGAACCCAAGTGAAAGTCCGGGTAAAATTACGAACCCAACTAAAACTCCGGGTAAAATTACGAACCCAACTAAAAGTCCGGGTAAAAAATACGAACCCAACTAAAAAGTCCGGGTAAAATTACGAACCCAACTAAAAGTCCGGGTAAAAAATACGAACCCAACTAAAAAGTCCGGGTAAAATTACGAACCCAAGTAAAACTCCGGGTAAAATTACAAACCCAACTAAAACTCCGGGTAAAATTACGAACCCAACTAAAAAGTCCGGGTAAAATTACGAACCTAAATAAAAAGTTCGGGTAAAATTACGAACCCAACTAAAACTACGGGTAAAATTACGAACTCAACTAAAACTCCGGGTAAAATTACGAACCCAACTAAAATTCCGGGTAAAATTACGAACTCAACTAAAACTCCGGGTAAAATTACGAACCCAACTAAAAGTCCGGGTAAAAAATACGAACCCAACTAAAAGTCCGGGTAAAAAATACGAACCCAACTAAAAAGTCCGGGTAAAATTACGAACCCAAGTGAAAGTCCGGGTAAAATTACGAACCCAACTAAAACTCCGGGTAAAATTACGAACCCAACTAAAAGTCCGGGTAAAAAATACGAACCCAACTAAAAAGTCCGGGTAAAATTACGAACCCAACTAAAAGTCCGGGTAAAAAATACGAACCCAACTAAAAACTCCGGGTAAAATTACGAACCCAACTAAAAAGTCCGGGTAAAATTACGAACCTAAATAAAAAGTCCGGGTAAAATTACGAACCCAACTAAAACTCCGGGTAAAATTACGAACTCAACTAAAACTCCGGGTAAAATTACGAACCCAACTAAAACTCCGGGTAAAATTACGAACCCAACTAAAAGTCCGGGTAAAAAATACGAACCCAACTAATAAGTCCGGGAAAAATTACGAACCCAACTAAAACTCCGGGTAAAATTACGAACCCAACTAAAACTCCGGGTAAAATTACGAACCCAACTAAAACTCGGGGTAAAATTACGAACCCAACTAAAACTCCGGGTAAAATTACGAACCCAACTAAAAAGTCCGGGTAAAATTACGAACCCAACTAAAACTCCGGGTAAAAAATACGAACCAAACAGAAAAGTTAGGGTAACATTTAGAACCCAACTAAAACTCCGGGTAAAAAAATACGAACTCAACTAAAACTCCGGGCAAAAATACTAACCCAACTAAAAAGTCCGGGTAAAAAATACGAACCCAACTAAAACTCCGGGTAAAAATACGAACCCAACTAAAACTCCGGGTAAAAATACGAACCCAACTAAAACTCCGGGTAAAAAATAAGGACCCAACTAAAACTCCGGGTAAAAATACGAACCCAACTAAATCTCGGGGTAAAAATACGAACCCAACTAAAACTCCGGGCAAAAATACTAACCCAACTAAAAAGTCCGGGTAAAAAATACGAACCCAACTAAAACTCCGGGTAAAAATACGAACCCAACTAAAACTCCGGGTAAAAATACGAACCCAACTAAAACTCCGGGTAAAAAATACGAACCCAACTAAAAAGTCCGGTAAAAAATATGAAACCAACTAAAACTCCGGGTAAAATTACCAACACAACTAAAACTCCGGGTAAAAATACGAACCCAACTAAATCTCCGGGTAAAAAATACGAACCCAACAAAAACTCCGGGTAAAAAATACGAACCCAACCAAAACTCCGGGTAAAATTACGAACCCAACTAAAAGTCCTGGTAAAAAATACGAACCCAACTAAAAAGTCCGGGTAAAATTACGAACCCAACTAAAACTCCGGGTAAAATTACGAACCCAACTAAAACTCCGGGTAAAAAATACGAACCCAACTAAAAAGTCCGGGTAAAATTACGAACCCAACTAAAAAGTCCGGGTAAAATTACGAACCCAACTAAAACTCCGGGTAAAATTACGAACTCAACTAAAACTCCGGGTAAAATTACGAACCCAAGTAAAACTCCGGGTAAAATTACGAACCCAAGTAAAACTCCGGGTAAAATTACGAACCCAACTAAAACTTCGGGTAAAATTACGAACCCAACTAAAACTCCGGGTAAAATTACGAACCCAACTAAAAGTCCGGGAAAAATACGAACCCAACTAAAAAGTCCGGGTAACTCAAGACTCCGGGTAAAATTACGAACCCAACTAAAACTCCGGGTAAAATTACGAACTCAACTAAAATTCCGGGTAAATTTACGAACCCAACTAAAAGTCCGGGTAAAAATACGAACCCAACTAAAAAGTCCGGGTAACTCAAGACTCCGGGTAAAATTACGAACCCAACTAAAACTCCGGGTAAAATTACGAACTCAACTAAAACTCCGGGTAAAATTACGAACCCAACTAAAAGTCCGGGTAAAAAATACGAACCCAACTAAAAGTCCGGGTAAAAATACGAACCCAACTAAAAAGTCCGGGTAACTCAAGACTCCGGGTAAAATTACGAACCCAACTAAAACTCCGGGTAAAATTACGAACTCAACTAAAACTCCGGGTAAAATTACGAACCCAACTAAAAGTCCGGGTAAAAAATACGAACCCAACTAAAAGTCCGGGTAAAAAATACGAACCCAACTAAAAAGTCCGGGTAAAATTACGAACCCAAGTGAAAGTCCGGGTAAAATTACGAACCCAACTAAAACTCCGGGTAAAATTACGAACCCAACTAAAAGTCCGGGTAAAAAATACGAACCCAACTAAAAAGTCCGGGTAAAATTACGAACCCAACTAAAAGTCCGGGTAAAAAATACGAACCCAACTAAAAAGTCCGGGTAAAGTTACGAACCCAAGTAAAACTCCGGGTAAAATTACAAACCCAACTAAAACTCCGGGTAAAATTACGAACCCAACTAAAAAGTCCGGGTAAAATTACGAACCTAAATAAAAAGTCCGGGTAAAATTACGAACCCAACTAAAACTCCGGGTAAAATTACGAACTCAACTAAAACTCCGGGTAAAATTACGAACCCAACTAAAACTCCGGGTAAAATTACGAACTCAACTAAAACTCCGGGTAAAATTACGAACCCAACTAAAAGTCCGGGTAAAAAATACGAACCCAACTAAAAGTCCGGGTAAAAAATACGAACCCAACTAAAAAGTCCGGGTAAAATTACGAACCCAAGTGAAAGTCCGGGTAAAATTACGAACCCAACTAAAACTCCGGGTAAAATTACGAACCCAACTAAAAGTCCGGGTAAAAAATACGAACCCAACTAAAAAGTCCGGGTAAAATTACGAACCCAACTAAAAGTCCGGGTAAAAAATACGAACCCAACTAAAAAGTCCGGGTAAAATTACGAACCCAAGTAAAACTCCGGGTAAAATTACGAACCCAACTAAAAGTCCTGGTAAAAAAATACGAACCCAACTAAAAAGTCCGGGTAAAATTACGAACCCAACTAAAACTCCGGGTAAAATTACGAACCCAACTAAAACTCCGGGTAAAAAATACGAACCCAACTAAAAAGTCCGGGTAAAATTACGAACCCAACTAAAAAGTCCGGGTAAAATTACGAACTCAACTAAAACTCCGGGTAATTACGAACCCAAATAAAACTCCGGGTAAAATTACGAACCCAAGTAAAACTCCGGGTAAAATTACGAACCCAACTAGAACTCCGGGTAAAATTACGAACCCAACTAAAACTCCGGGTAAAATTACGAACCCAACTAAAAGTCCGGGTAAAAATACGAACCCAACTAAAAAGTCCGGGTAACTCAAGACTACGGGTAAAATTACGAACCCAACTAAAACTCCGGGTAAAATTACGAACTCAACTAAAATTCCGGGTAAATTTACGAACCCAACTAAAAGTCCGGGTAAAAATACGAACCCAACTAAAAAGTCCGGGTAACTCAAGACTCCGGGTAAAATTACGAACCCAACTAAAACTCCGGGTAAAATTACGAACTCAACTAAAACTCCGGGTAAAATTACGAACCCAACTAAAAGTCCGGGTAAAAAATACGAACCCAACTAAAAGTCCGGGTAAAAATACGAACCCAACTAAAAAGTCCGGGTAACTCAAGACTCCGGGTAAAATTACGAACCCAACTAAAACTCCGGGTAAAATTACGAACTCAACTAAAACTCCGGGTAAAATTACGAACCCAACTAAAAGTCCGGGTAAAAAATACGAACCCAACTAAAAGTCCGGGTAAAAAATACGAACCCAACTAAAAAGTCCGGGTAAAACTACGAACCCAAGTGAAAGTCCGGGTAAAATTACGAACCCAACTAAAACTCCGGGTAAAATTACGAACCCAACTAAAAGTCCGGGTAAAAAATACGAACCCAACTAAAAAGTCCGGGTAAAATTACGAACCCAACTAAAAGTCCGGGTAAAAAATACGAACCCAACTAAAAAGTCCGGGTAAAATTACGAACCCAAGTAAAACTCCGGGTAAAATTACAAACCCAACTAAAACTCCGGGTAAAATTACGAACCCAACTAAAAAGTCCGGGTAAAATTACGAACCTAAATAAAAAGTCCGGGTAAAATTACGAACCCAACTAAAACTCCGGGTAAAATTACGAACTCAACTAAAACTCCGGGTAAAATTACAAACCCAACTAAAACTCCGGGTAAAATTACGAACTCAACTAAAACTCCGGGTAAAATTACGAACCCAACTAAAAGTCCGGGTAAAAAATACGAACCCAACTAAAAGTCCGGGTAAAAAATACGAACCCAACTAAAAAGTCCGGGTAAAATTACGAACCCAAGTGAAAGTCCGGGTAAAATTACGAACCCAACTAAAACTCCGGGTAAAATTACGAACCCAACTAAAAGTCCGGGTAAAAAATACGAACCCAACTAAAAAGTCCGGGTAAAATTACGAACCCAACTAAAAGTCCGGGTAAAAAATACGAACCCAACTAAAAAGTCCGGGTAAAATTACGAACCCAAGTAAAACTCCGGGTAAAATTACGAACCCAACTAAAACTCCGGGTAAAATTACGAACCCAACTAAAAAGTCCGGGTAAAATTACGAACCTAAATAAAAAGTCCGGGTAAAATTACGAACCCAACTAAAACTCCGGGTAAAATTACGAACTCAACTAAAACTCCGGGTAAAATTACGAACCCAACTAAAACTCCGGGTAAAATTACGAACCCAACTAAAAGTCCGGGTAAAAAATACGAACCCAACTAATAAGTCCGGGAAAAATTACGAACCCAACTAAAACTCCGGGTAAAATTACGAACCCAACTAAAACTCCGGGTAAAATTACGAACCCAACTAAAACTCGGGGTAAAATTACGAACCCAACTAAAACTCCGGGTAAAATTACGAACCCAACTAAAAAGTCCGGGTAAAATTACGAACCCAACTAAAACTCCGGGTAAAAAATACGAACCAAACAGAAAAGTCCGGGTAACATTTAGAACCCAACTAAAACTCCGGGTAAAAAAATACGAACCCAACTAAAACTCCGGGCAAAAATACTAACCCAACTAAAAAGTCCGGGTAAAAAATACGAACCCAACTAAAACTCCGGGTAAAAATACGAACCCAACTAAAACTCCGGGTAAAAATACGAACCCAACTAAAACTCCGGGTAAAAAATAAGGACCCAACTAAAACTCCGGGTAAAAATACGAACCCAACTAAAACTCCGGGTAAAAATACGAACCCAACTAAAACTCCGGGCAAAAATACTAACCCAACTAAAAAGTCCGGGTAAAAAATACGAACCCAACTAAAACTCCGGGTAAAAATTACGAACCCAAATAAAACTCCGGGTAAAATTACGAACCCAAGTAAAACTCCGGGTAAAATTACGAACCCAACTAAAACTCCGGGTAAAATTACGAACCCAACTAAAACTCCGGGTAAAATTACGAACCCAACTAAAAGTCCGGGTAAAAATACTAACCCAACTAAAAAGTCCGGGTAAAAAATACGAACCCAACTAAAACTCCGGGTAAAAATACGAACCCAACTAAAACTCCGGGTAAAAATACGAACCCAACTAAAACTCCGGGTAAAAAATACGAACCCAACTAAAAAGTCCGGTAAAAAATATGAACCCAACTAAAACTCCGGGTAAAATTACCAACACAACTAAAACTCCGGGTAAAAATACGAACCCAACTAAATCTCCGGGTAAAAAATACGAACCCAACAAAAACTCCGGGTAAAAAATACGAACCCAACCAAAACTCCGGGTAAAATTACGAACCCAACTAAAAGTCCTGGTAAAAAATACGAACCCAACTAAAAAGTCCGGGTAAAATTACGAACCCAACTAAAACTCCGGGTAAAATTACGAACCCAACTAAAACTCCGGGTAAAAAATACGAACCCAACTAAAAAGTCCGGGTAAAATTACGAACCCAACTAAAAAGTCCGGGTAAAATTACGAACCCAACTAAAACTCCGGGTAAAATTACGAACTCAACTAAAACTCCGGGTAAAATTACGAACCCAAGTAAAACTCCGGGTAAAATTACGAACCCAAGTAAAACTCCGGGTAAAATTACGAACCCAACTAAAACTTCGGGTAAAATTACGAACCCAACTAAAACTCCGGGTAAAATTACGAACCCAACTAAAAGTCCGGGTAAAAATACGAACCCAACTAAAAAGTCCGGGTAACTCAAGACTCCGGGTAAAATTACGAACCCAACTAAAACTCCGGGTAAAATTACGAACTCAACTAAAATTCCGGGTAAATTTACGAACCCAACTAAAAGTCCGGGTAAAAATACGAACCCAACTAAAAAGTCCGGGTAACTCAAGACTCCGGGTAAAATTACGAACCCAACTAAAACTCCGGGTAAAATTACGAACTCAACTAAAACTCCGGGTAAAATTACGAACCCAACTAAAAGTCCGGGTAAAAAATACGAACCCAACTAAAAGTCCGGGTAAAAATACGAACCCAACTAAAAAGTCCGGGTAACTCAAGACTCCGGGTAAAATTACGAACCCAACTAAAACTCCGGGTAAAATTACGAACTCAACTAAAACTCCGGGTAAAATTACGAACCCAACTAAAAGTCCGGGTAAAAAATACGAACCCAACTAAAAGTCCGGGTAAAAAATACGAACCCAACTAAAAAGTCCGGGTAAAATTACGAACCCAAGTGAAAGTCCGGGTAAAATTACGAACCCAACTAAAACTCCGGGTAAAATTACGAACCCAACTAGAAGTCCGGGTAAAAAATACGAACCCAACTAAAAAGTCCGGGTAAAATTACGAACCCAACTAAAAGTCCGGGTAAAAAATACGAACCCAACTAAAAAGTCCGGGTAAAGTTACGAACCCAAGTAAAACTCCGGGTAAAATTACAAACCCAACTAAAACTCCGGGTAAAATTACGAACCCAACTAAAAAGTCCGGGTAAAATTACGAACCTAAATAAAAAGTCCGGGTAAAATTACGAACCTAACTAAAACTCCGGGTAAAACTACGAACTCAACTAAAACTCCGGGTAAAATTACGAACCCAACTAAAACTCCGGGTAAAATTACGAACTCAACTAAAACTCCGGGTAAAATTACGAACCCAACTAAAAGTCCGGGTAAAAAATACGAACCCAACTAAAAGTCCGGGTAAAAAATACGAACCCAACTAAAAAGTCCGGGTAAAATTACGAACCCAAGTGAAAGTCCGGGTAAAATTACGAACCCAACTAAAACTCCGGGTAAAATTACGAACCCAACTAAAAGTCCGGGTAAAAAATACGAACCCAACTAAAAAGTCCGGGTAAAATTACGAACCCAACTAAAAGTCCGGGTAAAAAATACGAACCCAACTAAAAAGTCCGGGTAAAATTACGAACCCAAGTAAAACTCCGGGTAAAATTACGAACCCAACTAAAAGTCCTGGTAAAAAATACGAACCCAACTAAAAAGTCCGGGTAAAATTACGAACCCAACTAAAACTCCGGGTAAAATTACGAACCCAACTAAAACTCCGGGTAAAAAATACGAACCCAACTAAAAAGTCCGGGTAAAATTACGAACCCAACTAAAAAGTCCGGGTAAAATTACGAACTCAACTAAAACTCCGGGTAAAATTACGAACCCAAATAAAACTCCGGGTAAAATTACGAACCCAAGTAAAACTCCGGGTAAAATTACGAACCCAACTAAAACTCCGGGTAAAATTACGAACCCAACTAAAACTCCGGGTAAAATTACGAACCCAACTAAAAGTCCGGGTAAAAATACGAACCCAACTAAAAAGTCCGGGTAACTCAAGACTACGGGTAAAATTACGAACCCAACTAAAACTCCGGGTAAAATTACGAACTCAACTAAAATTCCGGGTAAATTTACGAACCCAACTAAAAGTCCGGGTAAAAATACGAACCCAACTAAAAAGTCCGGGTAACTCAAGACTCCGGGTAAAATTACGAACCCAACTAAAACTCCGGGTAAAATTACGAACTCAACTAAAACTCCGGGTAAAATTACGAACCCAACTAAAAGTCCGGGTAAAAAATACGAACCCAACTAAAAGTCCGGGTAAAAATACGAACCCAACTAAAAAGTCCGGGTAACTCAAGACTCCGGGTAAAATTACGAACCCAACTAAAACTCCGGGTAAAATTACGAACTCAACTAAAACTCCGGGTAAAATTACGAACCCAACTAAAAGTCCGGGTAAAAAATACGAACCCAACTAAAAGTCCGGGTAAAAAATACGAACCCAACTAAAAAGTCCGGGTAAAATTACGAACCCAAGTGAAAGTCCGGGTAAAATTACGAACCCAACTAAAACTCCGGGTAAAATTACGAACCCAACTAAAAGTCCGGGTAAAAAATACGAACCCAACTAAAAAGTCCGGGTAAAATTACGAACCCAACTAAAAGTCCGGGTAAAAAATACGAACCCAACTAAAAAGTCCGGGTAAAATTACGAACCCAAGTAAAACTCCGGGTAAAATTACAAACCCAACTAAAACTCCGGGTAAAATTACGAACCCAACTAAAAAGTCCGGGTAAAATTACGAACCTAAATAAAAAGTCCGGGTAAAATTACGAACCCAACTAAAACTCCGGGTAAAATTACGAACTCAACTAAAACTCCGGGTAAAATTACAAACCCAACTAAAACTCCGGGTAAAATTACGAACTCAACTAAAACTCCGGGTAAAATTACGAACCCAACTAAAAGTCCGGGTAAAAAATACGAACCCAACTAAAAGTCCGGGTAAAAAATACGAACCCAACTAAAAAGTCCGGGTAAAATTACGAACCCAAGTGAAAGTCCGGGTAAAATTACGAACCCAACTAAAACTCCGGGTAAAATTACGAACCCAACTAAAAGTCCGGGTAAAAAATACGAACCCAACTAAAAAGTCCGGGTAAAATTACGAACCCAACTAAAAGTCCGGGTAAAAAATACGAACCCAACTAAAAAGTCCGAGTAAAATTACGAACCCAAGTAAAACTCCGGGTAAAATTACGAACCCAACTAAAACTCCGGGTAAAATTACGAACCCAACTAAAAAGTCCGGGTAAAATTACGAACCTAAATAAAAAGTCCGGGTAAAATTACGAACCCAACTAAAACTCCGGGTAAAATTACGAACTCAACTAAAACTCCGGGTAAAATTACGAACCCAACTAAAACTCCGGGTAAAATTACGAACCCAACTAAAAGTCCGGGTAAAAAATACGAACCCAACTAATAAGTCCGGGAAAAATTACGAACCCAACTAAAACTCCGGGTAAAATTACGAACCCAACTAAAACTCCGGGTAAAATTACGAACCCAACTAAAACTCGGGGTAAAATTACGAACCCAACTAAAACTCCGGGTAAAATTACGAACCCAACTAAAAAGTCCGGGTAAAATTACGAACCCAACTAAAACTCCGGGTAAAAAATACGAACCAAACAGAAAAGTCCGGGTAACATTTAGAACCCAACTAAAACTCCGGGTAAAAAAATACGAACCCAACTAAAACTCCGGGCAAAAATACTAACCCAACTAAAAAGTCCGGGTAAAAAATACGAACCCAACTAAAACTCCGGGTAAAAATACGAACCCAACTAAAACTCCGGGTAAAAATACGAACCCAACTAAAACTCCGGGTAAAAAATAAGGACCCAACTAAAACTCCGGGTAAAAATACGAACCCAACTAAAACTCCGGGTAAAAATACGAACCCAACTAAAACTCCGGGCAAAAATACTAACCCAACTAAAAAGTCCGGGTAAAAAATACGAACCCAACTAAAACTCCGGGTAAAAATACGAACCCAACTAAAACTCCGGGTAAAAATACGAACCCAACTAAAACACCGGGTAAAAAATACGAACCCAACTAAAAAGTCCGGTAAAAAATATGAACCCAACTAAAACTCCGGGTAAAATTACCAACACAACTAAAACTCCGGGTAAAAATACAAACCCAACTAAAACTCCGGGTAAAAAATACGAACCCAACAAAAACTCCGGGTAAAAAATACGAACCCAACCAAAACTCCGGGTAAAATTACGAACCCAACTAAAAGTCCTGGTAAAAAATACGAACCCAACTAAAAAGTCCGGGTAAAATTACGAACCCAACTAAAACTCCGGGTAAAATTACGAACCCAACTAAAACTCCGGGTAAAAAATACGAACCCAACTAAAAAGTCCGGGTAAAATTACGAACCCAACTAAAAAGTCCGGGTAAAATTACGAACCCAACTAAAACTCCGGGTAAAATTACGAACTCAACTAAAACTCCGAGTAAAATTACGAACCCAACTAAAACTCCGGGTAATATTACGAAGGCAACTAAAAGTCCGGGTAAAAAATACGAACCCAACTAAAAAGTCCGGGTAAAATTACGAACCCAACTAAAAGTCCGGGTAAAAAATACGAACCCAACTAAAAAGTCCGGGTAAAATTACGAACCCAAGTAAAACTCCGGGTGAAATTACGAACCCAACTAAAAAGTCCGGGTAAAATTACGAACCCAAATAAAAAGTCCGGGTAAAATTACGAACCCAACTAAAACTCCGGGTAAAATTACGAACTCAACTAAAACTCCGGGTAAAATTACGAACCCAACTAAAACTCCGGGTAAAATTACGAACCCAACTAAAAGTCCGGGTAAAAAATACGAACCCAACTAATAAGTCCGGGAAAAATTACGAACCCAACTAAAACTCCGGGTAAAATTACGAACCCAACTAAAACTCCGGGTAAAATTACGAACCCAACTAAAACTCGGGGTAAAATTACGAACCCAACTAAAACTCCGGGTAAAATTACGAACCCAACTAAAAAGTCCGGGTAAAATTACGAACCCAACTAAAACTCCGGGTAAAAAATACGAACCAAACAAAAAAGTCCGGGTAACATTTAGAACCCAACTAAAACTCCGGGTAAAAAAATACGAACCCAACTAAAACTCCGGGCAAAAATACTAACCCAACTAAAAAGTCCGGGTAAAAAATACGAACCCAACTAAAACTCCGGGTAAAATTACGAACCCAACTAAAACTCCGGGTAAAATTACGAACCCAACTAAAAGTCCGGGTAAAAAATACGAACCCAACTAATAAGTCCGGGAAAAATTACGAACCCAACTAAAACTCCGGGTAAAATTACGAACCCAACTAAAACTCCGGGTAAAATTACGAACCCAACTAAAACTCGGGGTAAAATTACGAACCCAACTAAAACTCCGGGTAAAATTACGAACCCAACTAAAAAGTCCGTGTAAAATTACGAACCCAACTAAAACTCCGGGTAAAAAATACGAACCAAACAAAAAAGTCCGGGTAACATTTAGAACCCAACTAAAACTCCGGGTAAAAAAATACGAACCCAACTAAAACTCCGGGCAAAAATACTAACCCAACTAAAAAGTCCGGGTAAAAAATACGAACCCAACTAAAACTCCGGGTAAAAATACGAACCCAACTAAAACTCCGGGTAAAAATACGAACCCAACTAAAACTCCGGGTAAAAAATAAGGACCCAACTAAAACTCCGGGTAAAAATACGAACCCAACTAAAACTCCGGGTAAAAATACGAACCCAACTAAAACTCCGGGCAAAAATACTAACCCAACTAAAAAGTCCGGGTAAAAAATACGAACCCAACTAAAACTCCGGGTAAAAATACGAACCCAACTAAAACTCCGGGTAAAAATACGAACCCAACTAAAACTCCGGGTAAAAAATACGAACCCAACTAAAAAGTCCGGTAAAAAATATGAACCCAACTAAAACTCCGGGTAAAATTACCAACACAACTAAAACTCCGGGTAAAAATACGAACCCAACTAAAACTCCGGGTAAAAAATACGAACCCAACAAAAACTCCGGGTAAAAAATACGAACCCAACCAAAACTCCGGGTAAAATTACGAACCCAACTAAAAGTCCTGGTAAAAAATACGAACCCAACTAAAAAGTCCGGGTAAAATTACGAACCCAACTAAAACTCCGGGTAAAATTACGAACCCAACTAAAACTCCGGGTAAAAAATACGAACCCAACTAAAAAGTCCGGGTAAAATTACGAACCCAACTAAAAAGTCCGGGTAAAATTACGAACCCAACTAAAACTCCGGGTAAAATTACGAACCCAACTAAAACTCCGGGTAAAATTACGAAGCCAACTAAAAGTCCGGGTAAAAAATACGAACCCAACTAAAAAGTCCGGGTAAAATTACGAACCCAACTAAAACTCCGGGTAAAATTACGAGCCCAACTAAAACTCCGGGTAAAATTACGAACCCAAGTAAAACTCCGGGTAAAATAACGAACCCAAGTAAAACTCCGGGTAAAATTACGAACCCAACTAAAACTCCGGGTAAAATTACGAACCCAACTAAAACTCCGGGTAAAATTACGAACCCAACTAAAAGTCCGGGTAAAAATACGAACCCAACTAAAAAGTCCGGGTAACTCAAGACTCCGGGTAAAATTACGAACCCAACTAAAACTCCGGGTAAAATTACGAACTCAACTAAAACTCCGGGTAAAATTACGAACCCAACTAAAAGTCCGGGTAAAAAATACGAACCCAACTAAAAGGTCCGGGTAAAATTACGAACCCAACTAAAACTCCGGGTAAAATTATGAACCCAACTAAAAGTCCGGGTAAAAAATTCGAACCCAACTAAAAAGTCCGGGTAAAATTACGAACCCAACTAAAACTCCGGGTAAAATTACGAACCCAACTAGAAAGTCCGGGTAAAATTACGAACCCAACTAAAAAGTCCGGGTAAAATTACGAACCCAACTAAAAAGTCCGGGTAAAATTACGAACCCAACTAAAACTCCGGGTAAAATTACGAACTCAACTAAAACTCCGGGTAAAAATACGAACCCAACTAAAAAGTCCGGGTAAAATTACGAACCCAACTAAAACTCCGGGTAAAATTACGAACTCAACTAAAACTCCGGGTAAAAAATACGAACCCAACTAAAACTCCGGGCAAAAATACTAACCCAACTAAAAAGTCCGGGTAAAAAATACGAACCCAACTAAAACTCCGGGTAAAAATACGAACCCAACTAAAACTCCGGGTAAAAATACGAACCCAACTAAAACTCCGGGTAAAAAATAAGGACCCAACTAAAACTCCGGGTAAAAATACGAACCCAACTAAAACTCCGGGTAAAAATACGAACCCAACTAAAACTCCGGGCAAAAATACTAACCCAACTAAAAAGTCCGGGTAAAAAATACGAACCCAACTAAAACTCCGGGTAAAAATACGAACCCAACTAAAACTCCGGGTAAAAATACGAACCCAACTAAAACTCCGGGTAAAAAATACGAACCCAACTAAAAAGTCCGGTAAAAAATATGAACCCAACTAAAACTCCGGGTAAAATTACCAACACAACTAAAACTCCGGGTAAAAATACGAACCCAACTAAAACTCCGGGTAAAAAATACGAACCCAACAAAAACTCCGGGTAAAAAATACGAACCCAACCAAAACTCCGGGTAAAATTACGAACCCAACTAAAAGTCCTGGTAAAAAATACGAACCCAACTAAAAAGTCCGGGTAAAATTACGAACCCAACTAAAACTCCGGGTAAAATTACGAACCCAACTAAAACTCCGGTTAAAAAATACGAACCCAACTAAAAAGTCCGGGTAAAATTACGAACCCAACTAAAAAGTCCGGGTAAAATTACGAACCCAACTAAAACTCCGGGTAAAATTACGAACTCAACTAAAACTCCGGGTAAAATTACGAACCCAACTAAAACTCCGGGTAAAATTACGAAGCCAACTAAAAGTCCGGGTAAAAAATACGAACCCAACTAAAAAGTCCGGGTAAAATTACGAACCCAACTAAAAGTCCGGGTAAAAAATACGAACCCAACTAAAAAGTCCGGGTAAAATTACGAACCCAAGTAAAACTCCGGGTAAAATTACGAACCCAACTAAAACTCCGGGTGAAATTACGAACCCAACTAAAAAGTCCGGGTAAAATTACGAACCCAAATAAAAAGTCCGGGTAAAATTACGAACCCAACTAAAACTCCGGGTAAAATTACGAACTCAACTAAAACTCCGGGTAAAATTACGAACCCAACTAAAACTCCGGGTAAAATTACGAACCCAACTAAAAGTCCGGGTAAAAAATACGAACCCAACTAATAAGTCCGGGAAAAATTACGAACCCAACTAAAACTCCGGGTAAAATTACGAACCCAACTAAAACTCCGGGCAAAAATACTAACCCAACTAAAAAGTCCGGGTAAAAAATACGAACCCAACTAAAACTCCGGGTAAAAATACGAACCCAACTAAAACTCCGGGTAAAAATACGAACCCAACTAAAACTCCGGGTAAAAAATACGAACCCAACTAAAAAGTCCGGTAAAAAATATGAACCCAACTAAAACTCCGGGTAAAATTACCAACACAACTAAAACTCCGGGTAAAAATACGAACCCAACTAAAACTCCGGGTAAAAAATACGAACCCAACAAAAACTCCGGGTAAAAAATACGAACCCAACCAAAACTCCGGGTAAAATTACGAACCCAACTAAAAGTCCTGGTAAAAAATACGAACCCAACTAAAAAGTCCGGGTAAAATTACGAACCCAACTAAAACTCCGGGTAAAATTACGAACCCAACTAAAACTCCGGGTAAAAAATACGAACCCAACTAAAAAGTCCGGGTAAAATTACGAACCCAACTAAAAAGTCCGGGTAAAATTACGAACCCAACTAAAACTCCGGGTAAAATTACGAACCCAACTAAAACTCCGGGTAAAATTACGAAGCCAACTAAAAGTCCGGGTAAAAAATACGAACCCACCTAAAAAGTCCGGGTAAAATTACGAACCCAACTAAAACTCCGGGTAAAATTACGAACCCAACTAAAACTCCGGGTAAAATTACGAACCCAAGTAAAACTCCGGGTAAAATTACGAACCCAAGTAAAACTCCGGGTAAAATTACGAACCCAAGTAAAACTCCGGGTAAAATTACGAACCCAACTAAAACTCCGGGTAAAATTACGAACCCAACTAAAAGTCCGGGTAAAAATACGAACCCAACTAAAAAGTCCGGGTAACTCAAAACTCCGGGTAAAATTACGAACCCAACTAAAACTCCGGGTAAAATTACGAACTCAACTAAAACTCCGGGTAAAATTACGAACCCAACTAAAAGACAGGGTAAAAAATACGAACCCAACTAAAAGGTCCGGGTAAAATTACGAACCCAACTAAAACTCCGGGTAAAATTATGAACCCAACTAAAAGTCCGGGTAAAAAATTCGAACCCAACTAAAAAGTCCGGGTAAAATTACGAACCCAACTAAAACTCCGGGTAAAATTACGAACCCAACTAGAAAGTCCGGGTAAAATTACGAACCCAACTAAAAAGTCCGGGTAAAATTACGAACCCAACTAAAAAGTCCGGGTAAAATTACGAACCCAACTAAAACTCCGGGTAAAATTACGAACTCAACTAAAACTCCGTGTAAAAATACGAACCCAACTAAAAAGTCCGGGTAAAATTACGAACCCAACTAAAACTCCGGGTAAAATTACGAACTCAACTAAAACTCCGGGTAAAAAATACGAACCCAACTAAAACTCCGGGCAAAAATACTAACCCAACTAAAAAGTCCGGGTAAAAAATACGAACCCAACTAAAACTCCGGGTAAAAATACGAACCCAACTAAAACTCCGGGTAAAAATACGAACCCAACTAAAACTCCGGGTAAAAAATAAGGACCCAACTAAAACTCCGGCTAAAAATACGAACCCAACTAAAACTCCGGGTAAAAATACGAACCCAACTAAAACTCCGGGCAAAAATACTAACCCAACTAAAAAGTCCGGGTAAAAAATACGAACCCAACTAAAACTCCGGGTAAAAATACGAACCCAACTAAAACTCCGGGTAAAAATACGAACCCAACTAAAACTCCGGGTAAAAAATACGAACCCAACTAAAAAGTCCGGTAAAAAATATGAACCCAACTAAAACTCCGGGTAAAATTACCAACACAACTAAAACTCCGGGTAAAAATACGAACCCAACTAAAACGTCGGGTAAAAAATACGAACCCAACAAAAACTCCGGGTAAAAAATACGAACCCAACCAAAACTCCGGGTAAAATTACGAACCCAACTAAAAGTCCTGGTAAAAAATACGAACCCAACTAAAAAGTCCGGGTAAAATTACGAACCCAACTAAAACTCCGGGTAAAATTACGAACCCAACTAAAACTCCGGTTAAAAAATACGAACCCAACTAAAAAGTCCGGGTAAAATTACGAACCCAACTAAAAAGTCCGGGTAAAATTACGAACCCAACTAAAACTCCGGGTAAAATTACGAACTCAACTAAAACTCCGGGTAAAATTACGAACCCAACTAAAACTCCGGGTAAAATTACGAAGCCAACTAAAAGTCCGGGTAAAAAATACGAACCCAACTAAAAAGTCCGGGTAAAATTACGAACCCAACTAAAAGTCCGGGTAAAAAATACGAACCCAACTAAAAAGTCCGGGTAAAATTACGAACCCAAGTAAAACTCCGGGTAAAATTACGAACCCAACTAAAACTCCGGGTGAAATTACGAACCCAACTAAAAAGTCCGGGTAAAATTACGAACCCAAATAAAAAGTCCGGGTAAAATTACGAACCCAACTAAAACTCCGGGTAAAATTACGAACTCAACTAAAACTCCGGGTAAAATTACGAACCCAACTAAAACTCCGGGTAAAATTACGAACCCAACTAAAAGTCCGGGTAAAAAATACGAACCCAACTAATAAGTCCGGGAAAAATTACGAACCCAACTAAAACTCCGGGTAAAATTACGAACCCAACTAAAACTCCGGGTAAAATTACGAACCCAACTAAAACTCGGGGTAAAATTACGAACCCAACTAAAACTCCGGGTAAAATTACGAACCCAACTAAAAAGTCCGGGTAAAATTACGAACCCAACTAAAACTCCGGGTAAAAAATACGAACCAAACAAAAAAGTCCGGGTAACATTTAGAACCCAACTAAAACTCCGGGTAAAAAAATACGAACCCAACTAAAACTCCGGGCAAAAATACTAACCCAACTAAAAAGTCCGGGTAAAAAATACGAACCCAACTAAAAGTCCGGGTAAAAATACGAACCCAACTAAAACTCCGGGTAAAAATACGAACCCAACTAAAACTCCGGGTAAAAAATAAGGACCCAACTAAAACTCCGGGTAAAAATACGAACCCAACTAAAACTCCGGGTAAAAATACGAACCCAACTAAAACTCCGGGCAAAAATACTAACCCAACTAAAAAGTCCGGGTAAAAAATACGAACCCAACTAAAACTCCGGGTAAAAATACGAACCCAACTAAAACTCCGGGTAAAAATACGAACCCAACTAAAACTCCGGGTAAAAAATACGAACCCAACTAAAAAGTCCGGTAAATATATGAACCCAACTAAAACTCCGGGTAAAATTACCAACACAACTAAAACTCCGGGTAAAAATACGAACCCAACTAAAACTCCGGGTAAAAAATACGAACCCAACAAAAACTCCGGGTAAAAAATACGAACCCAACCAAAACTCCGGGTAAAATTACGAACCCAACTAAAAGTCCTGGTAAAAAATACGAACCCAACTAAAAAGTCCGGTTAAAATTACTAACCCAACTAAAACTCCGGGTAAAATTACGAACCCAACTAAAACTCCGGGTAAAAAATACGAACCCAACTAAAAAGTCCGGGTAAAATTACGAACCCAACAAAAACTCCGGGTAAAATTACGAACTCAACTAAAACTCCGGGTAAAATTACGAACCCAACTAAAACTCCGGGTAAAATTACGAAGCCAACTAAAAGTCCGGGTAAAAAATACGAACCCAACTAAAAAGTCCGGGTAAAATTACGAACCCAACTAAAACTCCGGGTAAAATTACGAACCCAACTAAAACTCCGGGTAAAATTACGAACCCAAGTAAAACTCCGGGTAAAATTACGAACCCAAGTAAAACTCCGGGTAAAATTACGAACCCAACTAAAACTTCGGGTAAAATTACGAACCCAACTAAAACTCCGGGTAAAATTACGAACCCAACTAATAGGTCCGGGTAAAATTACGAACCCAACTAAAACTCCGGGTAAAATTATGAACCCAACTAAAACTCCGGGTAAAATTACGAACCCAAGTAAAACTCCGGGTAAAATTACGAACCCAAGTAAAACTCCGGGTAAAATTACGAACCCAAGTAAAACTCCGGGTAAAATTACGAACCCAACTAAAACTCCGGGTAAAATTACGAACCCAACTAAAAGTCCGGGTAAAAATACGAACCCAACTAAAAAGTCCGGGTAACTCAAAACTCCGGGTAAAATTACGAACCCAACTAAAACTCCGGGTAAAATTACGAACTCAACTAAAACTCCGGGTAAAATTACGAACCCAACTAAAAGTCCGGGTAAAAAATACGAACCCAACTAAAAGGTCCGGGTAAAATTACGAACCCAACTAAAACTCCGGGTAAAATTATGAACCCAACTAAAAGTCCGGGTAAAAAATTCGAACCCAACTAAAAAGTCCGGGTAAAATTACGAACCCAACTAAAACTCCGGGTAAAATTACGAACCCAACTAGAAAGTCCGGGTAAAATTACGAACCCAACTAAAAAGTCCGGGTAAAATTACGAACCCAACTAAAAAGTCCGGGTAAAATTACGAACCCAACTAAAACTCCGGGTAAAATTACGAACTCAACTAAAACTCCGGGTAAAAATACGAACCCAACTAAAAAGTCCGGGTAAAATTACGAACCCAACTAAAACTCCGGGTAAAATTACGAACTCAACTAAAACTCCGGGTAAAAAATACGAACCCAACTAAAACTCCGGGCAAAAATACTAACCCAACTAAAAAGTCCGGGTAAAAAATACGAACCCAACTAAAACTCCGGGTAAAAATACGAACCCAACTAAAACTCCGGGTAAAAATACGAACCCAACTAAAACTCCGGGTAAAAAATAAGGACCCAACTAAAACTCCGGCTAAAAATACGAACCCAACTAAAACTCCGGGTAAAAATACGAACCCAACTAAAACTTCGGGCAAAAATACTAACCCAACTAAAAAGTCCGGGTAAAAAATACGAACCCAACTAAAACTCCGGGTAAAAATACGAACCCAACTAAAACTCCGGGTAAAAATACGAACCCAACTAAAACTCCGGGTAAAAAATACGAACCCAACTAAAAAGTCCGGTAAAAAATATGAACCCAACTAAAACTCCGGGTAAAATTACCAACACAACTAAAACTCCGGGTAAAAATACGAACCCAACTAAAACGTCGGGTAAAAAATACGAACCCAACAAAAACTCCGGGTAAAAAATACGAACCCAACCAAAACTCCGGGTAAAATTACGAACCCAACTAAAAGTCCTGGTAAAAAATACGAACCCAACTAAAAAGTCCGGGTAAAATTACGAACCCAACTAAAACTCCGGGTAAAATTACGAACCCAACTAAAACTCCGGTTAAAAAATACGAACCCAACTAAAAAGTCCGGGTAAAATTACGAACCCAACTAAAAAGTCCGGGTAAAATTACGAACCCAACTAAAACTCCGGGTAAAATTACGAACTCAACTAAAACTCCGGGTAAAATTACGAACCCAACTAAAACTCCGGGTAAAATTACGAAGCCAACTAAAAGTCCGGGTAAAAAATACGAACCCAACTAAAAAGTCCGGGTAAAATTACGAACCCAACTAAAAGTCCGGGTAAAAAATACGAACCCAACTAAAAAGTCCGGGTAAAATTACGAACCCAAGTAAAACTCCGGGTAAAATTACGAACCCAACTAAAACTCCGGGTGAAATTACGAACCCAACTAAAAAGTCCGGGTAAAATTACGAACCCAAATAAAAAGTCCGGGTAAAATTACGAACCCAACTAAAACTCCGGGTAAAATTACGAACTCAACTAAAACTCCGGGTAAAATTACGAACCCAACTAAAACTCCGGGTAAAATTACGAACCCAACTAAAAGTCCGGGTAAAAAATACGAACCCAACTAATAAGTCCGGGAAAAATTACGAACCCAACTAAAACTCCGGGTAAAATTACGAACCCAACTAAAACTCCGGGTAAAATTACGAACCCAACTAAAACTCGGGGTAAAATTACGAACCCAACTAAAACTCCGGGTAAAATTACGAACCCAACTAAAAAGTCCGGGTAAAATTACGAACCCAACTAAAACTCCGGGTAAAAAATACGAACCAAACAAAAAAGTCCGGGTAACATTTAGAACCCAACTAAAACTCCGGGTAAAAAAATACGAACCCAACTAAAACTCCGGGCAAAAATACTAACCCAACTAAAAAGTCCGGGTAAAAAATACGAACCCAACTAAAAGTCCGGGTAAAAATACGAACCCAACTAAAACTCCGGGTAAAAATACGAACCCAACTAAAACTCCGGGTAAAAAATAAGGACCCAACTAAAACTCCGGGTAAAAATACGAACCCAACTAAAACTCCGGGTAAAAATACGAACCCAACTAAAACTCCGGGCAAAAATACTAACCCAACTAAAAAGTCCGGGTAAAAAATACGAACCCAACTAAAACTCCGGGTAAAAATACGAACCCAACTAAAACTCCGGGTAAAAATACGAACCCAACTAAAACTCCGGGTAAAAAATACGAACCCAACTAAAAAGTCCGGTAAATATATGAACCCAACTAAAACTCCGGGTAAAATTACCAACACAACTAAAACTCCGGGTAAAAATACGAACCCAACTAAAACTCCGGGTAAAAAATACGAACCCAACAAAAACTCCGGGTAAAAAATACGAACCCAACCAAAACTCCGGGTAAAATTACGAACCCAACTAAAAGTCCTGGTAAAAAATACGAACCCAACTAAAAAGTCCGGTTAAAATTACGAACCCAACTAAAACTCCGGGTAAAATTACGAACCCAACTAAAACTCCGGGTAAAAAATACGAACCCAACTAAAAAGTCCGGGTAAAATTACGAACACAACTAAAAAGTCCGGGTAAAATTACGAACCCAACTAAAACTCCGGGTAAAATTACGAACTCAACTAAAACTCCGGGTAAAATTACGAACCCAACTAAAACTCCGGGTAAAATTACGAAGCCAACTAAAAGTCCGGGTAAAAAATACGAACCCAACTAAAAAGTCCGGGTAAAATTACGAACCCAACTAAAACTCCGGGTAAAATTACGAACCCAACTAAAACTCCGGGTAAAATTACGAACCCAAGTAAAACTCCGGGTAAAATTACGAACCCAAGTAAAACTCCGGGTAAAATTACGAACCCAACTAAAACTTCGGGTAAAATTACGAACCCAACTAAAACTCCGGGTAAAATTACGAACCCAACTAATAGGTCCGGGTAAAATTACGAACCCAACTAAAACTCCGGGTAAAATTATGAACCCAACTAAAAGTCCGGGTAAAAAATTCGAACCCAACTAAAAAGTCCGGGTAAAATTACGAACCCAACTAAAACTCCGGGTAAAATTACGAACCCAACTAAAAAGTCCGGGTAAAATTGCGAACCCAACTAAAAAGTCCGGGTAAAATTACGAACCCAACTAAAAAGTCCGGGTAAAATTACGAACCCAACTAAAACTCCGGGTAAAAATACGAACCCAACTAAAAAGTCCGGGTAAAATTACGAACCCAACTAAAACTCCGGGTAAAATTACGAACTCAACTAAAACTCCGGGTAAAAAATACGAACCCAACTAAAACTCCGGGTAAAATTACGAACCCAACTAAAAGTCCGGGTAAAAAATACGAACCCAACTAAAAAGTCCGGGTAAAATTACGAACCCAACTAAAACTCCGGGTAAAAAATACGAACCCAACTAAAAAGTCCGGGTAAAATTACGAACCCAAGTAAAACTCCGGGTAAAATTACGAACCCAACTAAAAGTCCGGGTAAAAAATACGAACCCAACTAAAAAGTCCGGGTAAAATTACGAACCCAACTAAAAGTCCGGGTAAAAAATACGAACCCAACTAAAAAGTCCGGGTAAAATTACGAACCCAAGTGAAACTCCGGGTAAAATTACGAACCCAACTAAAACTCCGGGTAAAATTACGAACCCAACTAAAAGTCCGGGTAAAAAATACGAACCCAACTAAAAAGTCCGGGTAAAATTACGAACCCAACTAAAAGTCCGGGTAAAAAATACGAACCCAACTAAAAAGTCCGGGAAAAATTACGAACCCAAGTAAAACTCCGGGTAAAATTACGAACCCAACTAAAACTCCGGGTAAAATTACGAAACCAACTAAAAAGTCCGGGTAAAAAATACGAACCCAACTAAAAAGTCCGGGTAAAATTACGAACCCAACTAAAACTCCGGGTAAAATTACGAACCCAACTAAAACTCCGGGTAAAATTACGAACCCAACTAAAACTCCGGGTAAAATTACGAACCCAACTAAAAGTCCGGGTAAAAAATACGAACCCAACTAAAAAGTCCGGGTAAAATTACGGACCCAACTAAAAGTCCGGGTAAAAAATACGAACCCAACTAAAAAGTCCGGGTAAAATTTCGAACCCAAGTGAAACTCCGGGTAAAATTACGAACCCAACTAAAACTCCGGGTAAAATTACGAACCCAACTAAAAGTCCGGGTAAAAAATACGAACCCAACTAAAAAGTCCGGGTAAAATTACGAACCCAACTAAAAGTCCGGGTAAAAAATACGAACCCAACTAAAAAGTCCGGGTAAAATTACGAACCCAAGTAAAACTCCGGGTAAAATTACGAACCCAACTAAAACTCCGGGTAAAATTACGAACCCAACTAAAAAGTCCGGGTAAAATTACGAACCCAAATAAAAAGTCCGGGTAAAATTACGAACCCAACTAAAACTCCGGGTAAAAAATACGAACCCAACTAAAAAGTCGGGGTAAAATTACGAACCCAAGTAAAACTCCGGGTAAAATTACGAACCCAACTAAAACTCCGGGTAAAATTACGAACCCATCTAAAAAGTCCGGGTAAAATTACGAACCCAAATAAAAAGTCCGGGTAAAATTACGAACCCAACTAAAACTCCGGGTAAAATTAATAATAATAATAATAATAATAATAATAATAATTTTATTGATCTCTTATACCTACTAAAAGTATGAGACATGTCAAATTACAAGATCAATGAGAACAGAAAAAAAAAATTCCTATAAACATAAAGAACAATTAAAAAGTACATTTTCACCTGTTGAAAAAAGAAGAAAAAACAAAGTAACATAACATAGTAAATAAGCAATTGACTATAATTCAACAATATGAACTAAATAAATGATAAAATTATAATTGGCTAAAATCCACTCTAAAAAACTCTTCCAGTGTATAAATTGCTCGGTGTAATAACAAACGCCTTAGCGTTGACTTAAATATTTTAAGACTTAGGTGTTTTAGCGAGTCGGGCAGGTGATTGTAAATGCGAACCCCTAAAACACTTGGTGACAATTCAGTAGTATGTAACCTATGACGTGCAACAACAAGATCGTTACCGCGGGTAGGATAGCCATGATCATTTGCTTGGAAATTCATGCGGTTGCTGTGAACATAACATGAAGCCTCAACCACGTACACAGACAACACAGTTAAAATGCCAAATGCTTTAAATATGTTGCGGCAAGAAGTCATTTGACTGACCCCCGCGATACAGCGCAAAGTTCTTTTCTGTGCAATCAAAACATCGACCATGCATGGAGAGGAACCCCACAATAAAATTCCATAGCTCATTCGCGAGTGAAATTCCGCGAAGTAGATGTTCCTCAAACACTGAAAATCAACGATTTCTCTCAGATAACGTAATTTGAAAGTAGCCGTGTTGAGTTTACTAACTAGCTCCCTGCAGTGCCCGTTCCACTTTAAATCGTCTGACAACTGCAACCCCAGAAATCTGACACTATTTCCAGCAAGCACGCAGCTGTCACCAACATGACTGTCAAACATGGGAATATCTGAATGGACGGATGTTCTAAATATAAGTCTCGTAGTTTTTGCTACATTTAGGGAGAGAGAGTTAGCAGAAAACCAGGAAAAGACTCTGTTCAGTTCTGTGTTTGAAGCTTCCTGTACGCTGTTCTTATTATCCGAGATAAGTATGGTGGTGTCATCTGCATAGTTCACGACAAAGCTGTCGTGCAGAAAATCTACGATGTCGTTAATGAATAGCGAAAACAAAAGTGGCGCAAGCACCGAACCCTGAGGAACACCAACATTAATAGGTAAAATTGATGATCTTGCCTTTCTGTATCCGACACCACATCTATACTTAATCTCTACAAACTGTTGTCTCTCTGAAATATATGTCGAAATCCACGACAGTGCTAATCCCCTGAATCCCATCAATTGCAGTTTAGACTTAAGCGTATCATGCTGGACACAGTCAAATGCCTTACTCAAGTCGCAGAAAAACCCGACAGGCGTCCTTCTCTGCTCTAGATCCTGAATGATCCGATTATAAATATCGAGCACTGCTGTAATCGTCGACCTGTTCTTGCGGAAACCATGTTGGTGGTCTGTGATTAGATTGTGTTTATCTATAAACCCCTGAATTCGGCCCAGCATGGCATATTCGAAAATCTTTGAAAAATTTGAGATGAGAGATATTGGCCGATAATTTGACACTTCGCTTGAATCTCCTTTTTTAAATAAAGGCATACTACGCGCAACCTTCAGCATACTTGGGAAGCAACCAGTTTTAAATGACTCGTTAATCAGAAATGTTATCGGTTTGATCAAAAGGTGTGAGCATTCTTTAATTAGGTTGCATGGAATTTCATCTGGACCTGCACAACTCTTATTTTTTAATTTTTTAAATACATCCAGCATCTCCAGCTCAGAATACGGAAACAGAAAAATTGTAGATGGATTCGAACTAATGGTACTCATACCAATGTCAGTCTTCTTAATCTTACTTATGATATCGTGCGGTACTGAGGTGAAATAATTATTAAACTCAGCTGCAACTTCTATGGGATCATTGACTGTTATGCCGTTTTTGTATAAATGAATGTTTCCTGTACTTACATTTTTCTTATTCTGCAAAGTATTAATTATATTCCACGTTGTTTTAACTTTATTATCTGCGTCAAAAATAAGTCTACTGTAGTACAATCTTTTTGTTAATTCGATTAGTAGCTTATGGCTGCTTTTCTTTAAATTGTAAGCGTTTGTTAAAACGGGATATTTGGATTTCAGTATGTACAGATCCTTAAGGTCATTGGCAGATTTCACCACACTCGAGTTAATCCATGATTTTTTAGGTGAACTGAAAGTAGTGATCATAACTGGAAAACAGAGATTGAAATAATATTGTATACTGTTTGAAAAAAATTGAAACATTTTATTCATATCTGCCATCTCATATAATAAGCACCAGTTTTCAGTTGCTAAGAAAGTTTTGAACTGAGTCCTATTTGCCATTGAATAATTTCGCTTTTTATCATGAACTCTTTCCACACTCTGATCAAACCCATCCGCACCATTCAACAGAAGAAGTCTATGATCCGAGAAATGAACATCTTGTACGTCACAGGATAACTCACCATCAATATTTGTGCATATGTTATCAATCACCGTCCCCGAGCCGCTGCCCACTCTCGTAAAGTCTTTTGCTAATACCCTAATGTTGTAAGACCCTAAAAGATTACAAAGATCGTGATATCTTTTCGACTCATCCAGAAAGTTAAGGTTAAAATCTCCTGCTAACAATAGCGATATATTAGGAATATACACAAAATCTAATACTGTGTTCAAATTTACAAGAAAAGCTGGAAAGTTACCCAATGGTGATCTGTATACAGTAATAATAATTGTCGTTTTGTTATTGAAACGATAGCTGGCGGCACATACTTCAAAGTCTTTTTCTACACAATACATTGAAAGATCTAACAATTTAAAATCCAAAGTACGATGTGCCCAAATTGCACATCCGCCCCCACGATAATCCGATCTACCAAAGCTAGAGATATAGTTGTAATTATTGAAATGAATATGTTTTACCTGGTCAGATTTTAACCAAGTCTCCGTAAGGCAGACCACGCTCGGAGAATATTTAGTTAGTGCTATTTCAATATAATTAATTTTGAACTGTAAACTCTGCGTATTCAACAACAATAACAAGGTTTTACGATTACTGAGCGCATCGGGCTTTACATCGACGAGCGCGGAAGGTTCCTCGGATGTTCTCCTAAAAAAGTACGACCAATCATGAATCTCCGCACACCGACGCCCTCCGGCCAGATATTCGGATCCAAAAGCTTTGTTGCTATCTCCAAGTCAGCTTCCACCTTGAATGATGCATATGATGGACCTTTTGATTGTAATTTCTCGCAGTTGATGACGGCGTTTGGTATTATATCTTTTATGTAATCCGTGACATCATCTATGGTTGTTTTTACAGCTAATCGACAGATATGCACGTATCCTCTTGGAGTCGGCCTCGGCGCTGCAGACAATGGCTTGGAAGATAAGATTTGACCAGTACCAATCATCAATGAATTTTTGCGAGTCTTAAGTGTAGTTGCAAAGGTAGGTATAGCTGGTTGCAATGCGCTGGGGATTTCCGATCGAATATTCGATTTTTCTTTATAGACTGAATCCAGTTTCTCGCTTAGTGGTTCTTTCGGTATTGCCGATTTTGGTTTGACCGCTAGCACAACATGTGACTGAATTTGTTCAACTATACGTTTATTCAGTTCATTTATCAGTTGTTTCTGTTCTTCGATAACCTTTGTTTGATTTTCTACCACAACTTTGCAGGTATTTAACTCCTTTTTGACCCCCTCAAATTCATTCAGCAAATTTTCCGATAGTTTAACGATCATTATCGGTAATTGAGTCTTCAATATGTTAGTGATGATAGTTTTAAAAGACTCACTTATTGAGGGGTCTAGATCTCCTTCTGAGTTGTTTCTATCCTTCTTTGGTGGCATTATCGAAACTTAGTAGATCAAAATTACTCACAGCTTAACAAAACACGTCCTATACACACGACGGTTATACGCGAATCGTCGTGTTTACGAATTACGAACCCAACTAAAAGTCCGGGTAAAAAATACGAACCCAACTAATAAGTCCGGTAAAAAATATGAACCCAACTAAAACTCCGGGTAAAATTACCAACACAACTAAAACTCCGGGTAAAAATACGAACCCAACTAAAACTCCGGGTAAAAAATACGAACCCAACAAAAACTCCGGGTAAAAAATACGAACCCAACCAAAACTCCGGGTAAAATTACGAACCCAACTTTAGTTGGGTTCGTCCTGGTAAAAAATACGAACCCAACTAAAAAGTCCGGGTAAAATTACGAACCCAACTAAAACTCCGGGTAAAATTACGAACCCAACTAAAACTCCGGGTAAAAAATACGAACCCAACTAAAAAGTCCGGGTAAAATTACGAACCCAACTAAAAAGTCCGGGTAAAATTACGAACCCAACTAAAACTCCGGGTAAAATTACGAACCCAACTAAAACTCCGGGTAAAATTACGAACCCAACTAAAAGTCCGGGTAAAAAATATGAACCCAACTAAAAAGTCCGGGTAAAATTACGAACCCAACTAAAACTCCGGGTAAAATTACGAACCCAACTAAAACTCCGGGTAAAATTACGAACCCAAGTAAAACTCCGGGTAAAATTACAAACCCAAGTAAAACTCCGGGTAAAATTACGAACCCAACTAAAACTCCGGGTAAAATTACGAACCCAACTAAAACTCCGGGTAAAATTACGAACCCAACTAAAAGTCCGGGTAAAAATACGAACCCAACTAAAAAGTCCGGGTAACTCAAGACTCCGGGTAAAATTACGAACCCAACTAAAACTCCGGGTAAAATTACGAACTCAACTAAAACTCCGGGTAAAATTACGAACCCAACTAAAAGTCCGGGTAAAAAATACGAACCCAACTAAAAGGTCCGGGTAAAATTACGAACCCAACTAAAACTCCGGGTAAAATTATGAACCCAACTAAAAGTCCGGGTAAAAAATTCGAACCCAACTAAAAAGTCCGGGTAAAATTACGAACCCAACTAAAACTCCGGGTAAAATTACGAACCCAACTAAAAGTCCGGGTAAAATTACGAACCCAACTAAAAAGTCCGGGTAAAATTACGAACCCAACTAAAAAGTCCGGGTAAAATTACGAACCCAACTAAAACTCCGGGTAAAATTACGAACTCAACTAAAACTCCGGGTAAAAATACGAACCCAACTAAAACTCCGGGTAAAAGATACGAACCCAATTAAAACTCCGGGTAAAAAATACGAACCCAACTAAAACTCCGGGTAAAATTACGAACCCAACTAAAAGTCCGGGTAAAAAATACGAACCCAACTAAAAAGTCCGGGTAAAATTACGAACCCAACTAAAACTCCGGGTAAAAAATACGAACCCAACTAAAAAGTCCAGGTAAAATTACGAACCCAAGTAAAACTCCGGGTAAAATTACGAACCCAACTAAAACTCCGGGTAAAATTACGAACCCAACTAAAAGTCCGGGTAAAAAATACGAACCCAACTAAAAAGTCCGGGTAAAATTACGAACCCAAGTGAAACTCCGGGTAAAATTACGAACCCAACTAAAACTCCGGGTAAAATTACGAACCCAACTAAAAGTCCGGGTAAAAAATACGAACCCAACTAAAAAGTCCGGGTAAAATTACGAACCCAACTAAAAGTCCGGGTAAAAAATACGAACCCAATTAAAAAGTCCGGGTAAAATTACGAACCCAAGTAAAACTCCGGGTAAAATTACGAACCCAACTAAAACTCCGGGTAAAATTACGAACCCAACTAAAAAGTCCGGGTAAAAAATACGAACCCAACTAAAAAGTCCGGGTAAAATTACGAACCCAACTAAAACTCCGGGTAAAATTACGAACCCAACTAAAACTCCGGGTAAAATTACGAACCCAACTAAAACTCCGGGTAAAATTACGAACCCAACTAAAAGTCCGGGTAAAAAATACGAACCCAACTAAAAAGTCCGGGTAAAATTACGAACCCAACTAAAAGTCCGGGTAAAAAATACGAACCCAACTAAAAAGTCCGGGTAAAATTTCGAACCCAAGTGAAACTCCGGGTAAAATTACGAACCCAACTAAAACTCCGGGTAAAATTACGAACCCAACTAAAAGTCCGGGTAAAAAATACGAACCCAACTAAAAAGTCCGGGTAAAATTACGAACCCAACTAAAAGTCCGGGTAAAAAATACGAACCCAACTAAAAAGTCCGGGTAAAATTACGAACCCAAGTAAAACTCCGGGTAAAATTACGAACCCAACTAAAACTCCGGGTAAAATTACCAACCCAACTAAAAAGTCCGGGTAAAATTACGAACCCAAATAAAAAGTCCGGGTAAAATTACGAACCCAACTAAAACTCCGGGTAAAATTACGAACTCAACTAAAACTCCGGGTAAAATTACGAACCCAACTAAAACTCCGGGTAAAATTACGAACCCAACTAAAAGTCCGGGTAAAAAATACGAACCCAACTAAAAAGTCCGGGTAAAATTACGAACCCAACTAAAACTCCGGGTAAAATTACGAACCCAACTAAAACTCCGGGTAAAATTACGAACCCAACTAAAACTCGGGGTAAAATTACGAACCCAACTAAAACTCCGGGTAAAATTACGAACTCAACTAAAACTCCGGGTAAAATTACGAACCCAACTAAAAGTCTGGGTAAAAAATACGAACCCAACTAAAAGTCCGGGTAAAAAATACGAACCCAACTAAAAAGTCCGGGTAAAATTACGAACCCAAGTGAAAGTCCGGGTAAAATTACGAACCCAACTAAAACTCCGGGTAAAATTACGAACCCAACTAAAAGTCCGGGTAAAAAATACGAACCCAACTAAAAAGTCCGGGTAAAATTACGAACCCAACTAAAAGTCCGGGTAAAAAATACGAACCCAACTAAAAAGTCCGGGTAAAATTACGAACCCAAGTAAAACTCCGGGTAAAATTACGAACCCAACTAAAACTCCGGGTAAAATTACGAACCCAACTAAAAAGTCCGGGTAAAATTACGAACCCAAATAAAAAGTCCGGGTAAAATTACGAACCCAACTAAAACTCCGGGTAAAATTACGAACTCAACTAAAACTCCGGGTAAAATTACGAACCCAACTAAAAGTCCGGGTAAAAAATACGAACCCAACTAATAAGTCCGGGTAAAATTACGAACCCAACTAAAACTCCGGGTAAAATTACGAACCCAACTAAAACTCCGGGTAAAATTACGAACCCAACTAAAACTCGGGGTAAAATTACGAACCCAACTAAAACTCCGGGTAAAATTACGAACCCAACTAAAAAGTCCGGGTAAAATTACGAACCCAACTAAAACTCCGGGTAAAAAATACGAACCAAACAAAAAAGTCCGGGTAACATTTAGAACCCAACTAAAACTCTGGGTAAAAAAATACGAACCCAACTAAAACTCCGGGCAAAAATACTAACCCAACTAAAAAGTCCGGGTAAAAAATACGAACCCAACTAAAACTCCGGGTAAAAATACGAACCCAACTAAAACTCCGGGTAAAAATACGAACCCAACTAAAACTCCGGGTAAAAAATACGGACCCAACTAAAACTCCGGGTAAAAATACGAACCCAACTAAAACTCCGGTTAAAAATACGAACCCAACTAAAACTCCGGGCAAAAATACTAACCCAACTAAAAAGTCCGGGTAAAAAAGACGAACCCAACTAAAACTCCGGGTAAAAATACGAACCCAACTAAAACTCCGGGTAAAAATACGAACCCAACAAAAACTCCGGGTAAAAAATACGAACCCAACTAAAAAGTCCGGTAAAAAATATGAACCCAACTAAAACTCCGGGTAAAATTACCAACACAACTAAAACTCCGGGTAAAAATACGAACCCAACTAAAACTCCGGGTAAAAAATACGAACCCAACAAAAACTCCGGGTAAAAAATACGAACCCAACCAAAACTCCGGGTAAAATTACGAACCCAACTTTAGTTGGGTTCGTCCTGGTAAAAAATACGAACCCAACTAAAAAGTCCGGGTAAAATTACGAACCCAACTAAAACTCCGGGTAAAATTACGAACCCAACTAAAACTCCGGGTAAAAAATACAAACCCAACTAAAAAGTCCGGGTAAAATTACGAACCCAACTAAAAAGTCCGGGTAAAATTACGAACCCAACTAAAACTCCGGGTAAAATTACGAACTCAACTAAAACTCCGGGTAAAATTACGAACCCAACTAAAACTCCGGGTAAAATTACGAACCCAACTAAAAGTCCGGGTAAAAAATACGAACCCAACTAAAAAGTCCGGGTAAAATTACGAACCCAACTAAAACTCCGGGTAAAATTACGAACCCAACTAAAACTCCGGGTAAAATTACGAACCCAAGTAAAACTCCGGGTAAAAGTACGAACCCAAGTAAAACTCCGGGTAAAATTACGAACCCAACTAAAACTCCGGGTAAAATTACGAACCCAACTAAAACTCCGGGTAAAATTACGAACCCAACTAAACGTCCGGGTAAAAATACGAACCCAACTAAAAAGTCCGGGTAACTCAAGACTCCGGGTAAAATTACGAACCCAACTAAAACTCCGGGTAAAATTACGAACTCAACTAAAACTCCGGGTAAAATTACGAACCCAACTAAAAGTCCGGGTAAAAAATACGAACCCAACTAAAAGGTCCGGGTAAAATTACGAACCCAACTAAAACTCCGGGTAAAATTATGAACCCAACTAAAAGTCCGGGTAAAAAATTCGAACCCAACTAAAAAGTCCGGGTAAAATTACGAACCCAACTAAAACTCCGGGTAAAATTACGAACCCAACTAAAAAGTCCGGGTAAAATTACGAACCCAACTAAAAAGTCCGGGTAAAATTACGAACCCAACTAAAAAGTCCGGGTAAAATTACGAACCCAACTAAAACTCCGGGTAAAATTACGAACTCAACTAAAACTCCGGGTAAAAATACGAACCCAACTAAAACTACGGGTAAAAGATACGAACCCAATTAAAACTCCGTGTAAAAAATACGAACCCAACTAAAACTCCGGGTAAAATTACGAACCCAACTAAAAGTCCGGGTAAAAAATACGAACCCAACTAAAAACTCCGGGTAAAATTACGAACCCAACTAAAACTCCGGGTAAAAAATACGAACCCAACTAAAAAGTCCAGGTAAAATTACGAACCCAAGTAAAACTCCGGGTAAAATTACGAACCCAACTAAAACTCCGGGTAAAATTACGAACCCAACTAAAAGTCCGGGTAAAAAATACGAACCCAACTAAAAAGTCCGGGTAAAATTACGAACCCAACTAAAAGTCCGGGTAAAAAATACGAACCCAACTAAAAAGTCCGGGTAAAATTACGAACCCAAGTGAAACTCCGGGTAAAATTACGAACCCAACTAAAACTCCGGGTAAAATTACGAACCCAACTAAAAGTCCGGGTAAAAAATACGAACCCAACTAAAAAGTCCGGGTAAAATTACGAACCCAACTAAAAGTCCGGGTAAAAAATACGAACCCAACTAAAAAGTCCGGGTAAAATTACGAACCCAAGTGAAACTCCGGGTAAAATTACGAACCCAACTAAAACTCCGGGTAAAATTACGAACCCAACTAAAAGTCCGGGTAAAAAATACGAACCCAACTAAAAAGTCCGGGTAAAATTACGAACCCAACTAAAAGTCCGGGTAAAAAATACGAACCCAATTAAAAAGTCCGGGTAAAATCACGAACCCAAGTAAAACTCCGGGTAAAATTACAAACCCAACTAAAACTCCGGGTAAAATTACGAACCCAACTAAAAAGTCCGGGTAAAAAATACGAACCCAACTAAAAAGTCCGGGTAAAATTACGAACCCAACTAAAACTCCGGGTAAAATTACGAACCCAACTAAAACTCCGGGTAAAATTACGAACCCAACTAAAACTCCGGGTAAAATTACGAACCCAACTAAAAGTCCGGGTAAAAAATACGAACCCAACTAAAAAGTCCGGGTAAAATTACGAACCCAACTAAAAGTCCGGGTAAAAAATACGAACCCAACTAAAAAGTCCGGGTAAAATTTCGAACCCAAGTGAAACTCCGGGTAAAATTACGAACCCAACTAAAACTCCGGGTAAAATTACGAACCCAACTAAAAGTCCGGGTAAAAAATACGAATCCAACTAAAAAGTCCGGGTAAAATTACGAACCCAACTAAAAGTCCGGGTAAAAAATACGAACCCAACTAAAAAGTCCGGGTAAAATTACGAACCCAAGTAAAACTCCGGGTAAAATTACGAACCCAGCTAAAACTCCGGGTAAAATTACGAACCCAACTAAAAAGTCCGGGTAAAATTACGAACCCAAATAAAAAGTCCGGGTAAAATTACGAACCCAACTAAAACTCCGGGTAAAATTACGAACTCAACTAAAACTCCGGGTAAAATTACGAACCCAACTAAAACTCCGGGTAAAATTACGAACCCAACTAAAAGTCCGGGTAAAAAATACGAACCCAACTAAAAAGTCCGGGTAAAATTACGAACCCAACTAAAACTCCGGGTAAAATTACGAACCCAACTAAAACTCCGGGTAAAATTACGAACCCAACTAAAACTCGGGGTAAAATTACGAACCCAACTAAAACTCCGGGTAAAATTACGAACTCAACTAAAACTCCGGGTAAAATTACGAACCCAACTAAAAGTCCGGGTAAATAATACGAACCCAACTAAAAGTCCGGGTAAAAAATACGAACCCAACTAAAAAGTCCGGGTAAAATTACGAACCCAAGTGAAAGTCCGGGTAAAATTACGAACCCAACTAAAACTCCGGGTAAAATTACGAACCCAACTAAAAGTCCGGGTAAAAAATACGAACCCAACTAAAAAGTCCGGGTAAAATTACGAACCCAACTAAAAGTCCGGGTAAAAAATACGAACCCAACTAAAAAGTCCGGGTAAAATTACGAACCCAAGTAAAACTCCGGGTAAATTTACGAACCCAACTAAAACTCCGGGTAAAATTACGAACCCAACTAAAAAGTCCGGGTAAAATTACGAACCCAAATAAAAAGTCCGGGTAAAATTACGAACCCAACTAAAACTCCGGGTAAAATTACGAACTCAACTAAAACTCCGGGTAAAATTACGAACCCAACTAAAAGTCCGGGTAAAAAATACGAACCCAACTAATAAGTCCGGGTAAAATTACGAACCCAACTAAAACTCCGGGTAAAATTACGAACCCAACTAAAACTCCGGGTAAAATTACGAACCCAACTAAAACTCGGGGTAAAATTACGAACCCAACTAAAACTCCGGGTAAAATTACGAACCCAACTAAAAAGTCCGGGTAAAATTACGAACCCAACTAAAACTCCGGGTAAAAAATACGAACCAAACAAAAAAGTCCGGGTAACATTTAGAACCCAACTAAAACTCCGGGTAAAAAAATACGAACCCAACTAAAACTCCGGGCAAAAATACTAACCCAACTAAAAAGTCCGGGTAAAAAATACGAACCCAACTAAAACTCCGGGTAAAAATACGAACCCAACTAAAACTCCGGGTAAAAATACGAACCCAACTAAAACTCCGGGTAAAAAATACGGACCCAACTAAAACTCCGGGTAAAAATACGAACCCAACTAAAACTCCGGGTAAAAATACGAACCCAACTAAAACTCCGGGCAAAAATACTAACCCAACTAAAAAGTCCGGGTAAAAAATACGAACCCAACTAATACTCCGGGTAAAAATACGAACCCAACTAAAACTCCGGGTAAAAATACGAACCCAACAAAAACTCCAGGTAAAAAATACGAACCCAACTAAAAAGTCCGGTAAAAAATATGAACCCAACTAAAACTCCGGGTAAAATTACCAACACAACTAAAACTCCGGGTAAAAATACGAACCCAACTAAAACTCAGGGAAAAAAATACGAACCCAACAAAAACTCCGGGTAAAAAATACGAACCCAACCAAAACTCCGGGTAAAATTACGAACCTAACTTTAGTTGGGTTCGTCCTGGTAAAAAATACGAACCCAACTAAAAAGTCCGGGTAAAATTACGAACCCAACTAAAACTCCGGGTAAAATTACGAACCCAACTAAAACTCCGGGTAAAAAATACGAACCCAACTAAAAAGTCCGGGTAAAATTACGAACCCAACTAAAAAGTCCGGGTAAAATTACGAACCCAACTAAAACTCCGGGTAAAATTACGAACTCAACTAAAACTCCGGGTAAAATTACGAACCCAACTAAAACTCCGGGTAAAATTACGAACCCAACTAAAAGTCCGGGTAAAAAATACGAACCCAACTAAAAAGTCCGGGTAAAATTACGAACCCAACTAAAACTCCGGGTAAAATTACGAACCCAACTAAAACTCCGGGTAAAATTACGAACCCAACTAAAAGTCCGGGTAAAAAATACGAACCCAACTAAAAAGTCCGGGTAAAATTACGAACCCAACTAAAAGTCCGGGTAAAAAATACGAACCCAACTAAAAAGTCCGGGTAAAATTACGAACCCAAGTGAAACTCCGGGTAAAATTACGAACCCAACTAAAACTCCGGGTAAAATTACGAACCCAACTAAAAGTCCGGGTAAAAAATACGAAGCCAACTAAAAAGTCCGGGTAAAATTACGAACCCAACTAAAAGTCCGGGTAAAAAATACGAACCCAATTAAAAAGTCCGGGTAAAATTACGAACCCAAGTAAAACTCCGGGTAAAATTACGAACCCAAGTAAAACTCCGGGTAAAATTACGAACCCAACTAAAAAGTCCGGGTAAAAAATACGAACCCAACTAAAAAGTCCGGGTAAAAAATACGAACCCAACTAAAACTCCGGGTAAAAATACGAACCCAACTAAAACTCCGGGTAAAAATACGAACCCAACAAAAACTCCGGGTAAAAAATACGAACCCAACTAAAAAGTCCGGTAAAAAATATGAACCCAACTAAAACTCCGGGTAAAATTACCAACACAACTAAAACTCCGGGTAAAAATACGAACCCAACTAAAACTCCGGGTAAAAAATACGAACCCAACAAAAACTCCGGGTAAAAAATACGAACCCAACCAAAACTCCGGGTAAAATTACGAACCTAACTTTAGTTGGGTTCGTCCTGGTAAAAAATACGAACCCAACTAAAAAGTCCGGGTAAAATTACGAACCCAACTAAAACTCCGGGTAAAATTACGAACCCAACTAAAACTCCGGGTAAAAAATACGAACCCAACTAAAAAGTCCGGGTAAAATTACGAACCCAACTAAAAAGTCCGGGTAAAATTACGAACCCAACTAAAACTCCGGGTAAAATTACGAACTCAACTAAAACTCCGGGTAAAATTACGAACACAACTAAAACTCCGGGTAAAATTGCGAACCCAACTAAAAGTCCGGGTAAAAAATACGAACCCAACTAAAAAGTCCGGGTAAAATTACGAACCCAACTAAAACTCCGGGTAAAATTACGAACCCAACTAAAACTCCGGGTAAAATTACGAACCCAACTAAAAGTCCGGGTAAAAAATACGAACCCAACTAAAAAGTCCGGGTAAAATTACGAACCCAACTAAAAGTCCGGGTAAAAAATACGAACCCAACTAAAAAGTCCGGGTAAAATTACGAACCCAAGTGAAACTCCGGGTAAAATTACGAACCCAACTAAAACTCCGGGTAAAATTACGAACCCAACTAAAAGTCCGGGTAAAAAATACGAACCCAACTAAAAAGTCCGGGTAAAATTACGAACCCAACTAAAAGTCCGGGTAAAAAATACGAACCCAATTAAAAAGTCCGGGTAAAATTACGAACCCAAGTAAAACTCCGGGTAAAATTACGAACCCAACTAAAACTCCGGGTAAAATTACGAACCCAACTAAAAAGTCCGGGTAAAAAATACGAACCCAACTAAAAAGTCCGGGTAAAATTACGAACCCAACTAAAACTCCGGGTAAAATTACGAACCCAACTAAAACTCCGGGTAAAATTACGAACCCAACTAAAACTCCGGGTAAAATTACGAACCCAACTAAAAGTCCGGGTAAAAAATACGAACCCAACTAAAAAGTCCGGGTAAAATTACGAACCCAACTAAAAGTCCGGGTAAAAAATACGAACCCAACTAAAAAGTCCGGGTAAAATTTCGAACCCAAGTGAAACTCCGGGTAAAATTACGAACCCAACTAAAACTCCGGGTAAAATTACGAACCCAACTAAAAGTCCGGGTAAAAAATACGAACCCAACTAAAAAGTCCGGGTAAAATTACGAACCCAACTAAAAGTCCGGGTAAAAAATACGAACCCAACTAAAAAGTCCGGGTAAAATTACGAACCCAAGTAAAACTCCGGGTAAAATTACGAACCCAACTAAAACTCCGGGTAAAATTACGAACCCAACTAAAAAGTCCGGGTAAAATTACGAACCCAAATAAAAAGTCCGGGTAAAATTACGAACCCAACTAAAACTCCGGGTAAAACTACGAACTCAACTAAAACTCCGGGTAAAATTACGAACCCAACTAAAACTCCGGGTAAAATTACGAACCCAACTAAAAGTCCGGGTAAAAAATACGAACCCAACTAAAAAGTCCGGGTAAAATTACGAACCCAACTAAAACTCCGGGTAAAATTACGAACCCAACTAAAACTCCGGGTAAAATTACGAACCCAACTAAAACTCGGGGTAAAATTACGAACCCAACTAAAACTCCGGGTAAAATTACGAACCCAACTAAAACTCCGGGTAAAAAATACGAACCAAACAAAAAAGTCCGGGTAACATTTAGAACCCAACTAAAACTCCGGGTAAAAAGATACGAACCCAACTAAAACTCCGGGCAAAAATACTAACCCAACTAAAAAGGCCGGGTAAAAAATACGAACCCAACTAAAACTCCGGGTAAAAATACGAACCCAACTAAAACTCCGGGTAAAAATACGAACCCAACTAAAACTCCGGTTAAAAAATACGGACCCAACTTAAACTCCGGGTAAAAATACGAACCCAACTAAAACTCCGGGTAAAAATACGAACCCAACTAAAACTCCGGGCAAAAATACTAACCCAACTAAAAAGTCCGGGTAAAAAATACGAACCCAACTAAAACTCCGGGTAAAAATACGAACCCAAGTAAAACTCCGGGTAAAAAATACGAACCCAACTAAAAAGTCCGGTAAAAAATATGAACCCAACTAAAACTCCGGGTAAAATTACCAACACAACTAAAACTCCGGGTAAAAATACGAACCCAACTAAAACTCCGGGTAAAAAATACGAACCCAACTAAAACTCCGGGTAAAAAATACGAACCCAACTAAAACTCCGGGTAAAATTACGAACCCAACTAAAAGTCCGGGTAAAAAATACGAACCCAACTAAAAAGTCCGGGTCAAATTACGAACCCAACTAAAACTCCTGGTAAAATTACGAACCCAACTAAAACTCCGGGTAAAAAATACGAACCCAACTAAAAAGTCCGGGTAAAATTACGAACCCAACTAAAAAGTCCGGGTAAAATTACGAACCCAACTAAAACTCCGGGTAAAATTACGAACTCAACTAAAACTCCGGGTAAAATTACGAACCCAACTAAAACTCTGGGTAAAATTACGAACCCAACTAAAAGTCCGGGTAAAAAATACGAACCCAACTAAAAAGTCCGGGTAAAATTACGAACCCAACTAAAACTCCGGGTAAAATTACGAACCCAACTAAAACTCCGGGTAAAATTACGAACCCAAGTAAAACTCCGGGTAAAATTACGAACCCAAGTAAAACTCCGGGTAAAATTACGAACCCAACTAAAACTCCGGGTAAAATTACGAACCCAACTAAAACTCCGAGTAAAATTACGAACCCTACTAAAAGTCCGGGTAAAAATACGAACCCAACTAAAAAGTCCGGGTAACTCAAGACTCCGGGTAAAATTACGAACCCAACTAAAACTCCGGGTAAAATTACGAACCCAACTAAAACTCCGGGTAAAATTACGAACCCAACTAAAAGTCCGGGTAAAAAATACGAACCCAACTAAAAGGTCCGGGTAAAATTACGAACCCAACTAAAAATCCGGGTAAAATTATGAACCCAACTAAAAGTCCGGGTAAAAAATTCGAACCCAACTAAAAAGTCCGGGTAAAATTACGAACCCAACTAAAACTCCGGGTAAAATTACGAACCCAACTAAAAACTCCGGGTAAAATTACGAACCCAACTAAAAAGTCCGGGTAAAATTACGAACCCAACTAAAAAGTCCGGGTAAAATTACGAACCCAACTAAAACTCCGGGTAAAATTACGAACTCAACTAAAACTCCGGGTAAAAATACGAACCCAACTAAAACTCCGGGTAAAAGATACGAACCCAATTAAAACTCCGGGTAAAAAATACAAACCCAACTAAAACTCCGGGTAAAATTACGAACCCAACTAAAAGTCCGGGTAAAAAATACGAACCCAACTAAAAAGTCCGGGTAAAATTACGAACCCAACTAAAACTCCGGGTAAAAAATACGAACCCAACTAAAAAGTCCGGGTAAAATTACGAACCCAAGTAAAACTCCGGGTAAAATTACGAACCCAACTAAAAGTCCGGGTAAAAAATACGAACCCAACTAAAAAGTCCGGGTAAAATTACGAACCCAACTAAAAGTCCGGGTAAAAAATACGAAAACAACTAAAAAGTCCGGGTAAAATTACGAACCCAAGTGAAACTCCGGGTAAAATTACGAACCCAACTAAAACTCCGGGTAAAATTACGAACCCAACTAAAAGTCCGGGTAAAAAATACGAACCCAACTAAAAAGTCCGGGTAAAATTACGAACCCAACTAAAAGTCCGGGTAAAAAATACGAACCGAACTAAAAAGTCCGGGTAAAATTACGAACCCAAGTAAAACTCCGGGTAAAATTACGAACCCAACTAAAACTCCGGGTAGAATTACGAACCCAACTAAAACTCCGGGTAAAATTACGAACCCAACTAAAACTCCGGGTAAAAAATACGAACCAAACAAAAAAGTCCGGGTAACATTTAGAACCCAACTAAAACTCCGGGTAAAAAAATACGAACCCAACTAAAACTCCGGGCAAAAATACTAACCCAACTAAAAAGTCCGGGTAAAAAATACGAACCCAACTAAAACTCCGGGTAAAAATACGAACCCAACTAAAACTCCGGGTAAAAATACGAACCCAACTAAAACTCCGGGTAAAAAATACGGACCCAACTAAAACTCCGGGTAAAAATACGAACCCAACTAAAACTCCGGGCAAAAATACTAACCCAACTAAAAAGTCCGGGTAAAAAATACGAACCCAACTAAAACTCCGGGTAAAAATACGAACCCAACTAAAACTCCGGGTAAAAAATACGAACCTAACTAAAAAGTCCGGGTAAAAAATACGAACCCAACTAAAACTCCGGGTAAAATTACGAACCCAACTAAAAGTCCGGGTAAAAAATACGAACCCAACTAAAAAGTCCGGGTCAAATTACGAACCCAACTAAAACTCCGGGTAAAATTACGAACCCAACTAAAAGTCCGGGTAAAAAATACGAACCCAACTAAAAAATTCGGGTAAAATCACGAACCCAACTAAAACTCCGGGTAAAATTACGAACCCAACTAAAACTCCGGGTAAAAAATACGAACCCAACCAAAACTCCGGGTAAAATTACGAACCCAACTAAAAGTCCTGGTAAAAAATACGAACCCAACTAAAAAGTCCGGGTAAAATTACGAACCCAACTAAAACTCCGGGTAAAATTACGAACCCAACTAAAACTCCGGGTAAAAAATACGAACCCAACTAAAAAGTCCGGGTAAAATTACGAACCCAACTAAAAAGTCCGGGTAAAATTACGAACCCAACTAAAACTCCGGGTAAAATTACGAACCCAACTAAAACTCCGGGTAAAATTACGAACCCAAGCAAAACTCCGGGTAAAATTACGAACCCAAGTAAAACTCCGGGTAAAATTACGAACCCAACTAAAACTCCGGGTAAAATTACGAACCCAACTAAAACTCCGGGTAAAATTACGAACCCAACTAAAAGTCCGGGTAAAAATACGAACCCAACTAAAAAGTCCGGGTAACTCAAGACTCCGGGTAAAATTACGAACCCAACTAAAACTCCGGGTAAAATTACGAACTCAAGTAAAACTCCGGGTAAAATTACGAAACCAACTAAAAGTCCGGGTAAAAAATACGAACCCAACTAAAAGGTCCGGGTAAAATTACGAACCCAACTAAAACTCCGGGTAAAATTATGAACCCAACTAAAAGTCCGGGTAAAAAATTCGAACCCAACTAAAAAGTCCGGGTAAAATTACGAACCCAACTAAAACTCCGGGTAAAATTACGAACCCAACTAAAAAGTCCGGGTAAAATTACGAACCCAACTAAAAAGTCCGGGTAAAATTACGAACCCAACTAAAAAGTCCGGGTAAAATTACGAACCCAACTAAAAAGTCCGGGTAAAATTACGAACCCAACTAAAACTCCGGGTAAAATTACGAACCCAACTAAAACTCCGGGTAAAATTACGAACCCAAGTAAAACTCCGGTAAAATTACGAACCCAAGTAAAACTCCGGGTAAAATTACGAACCCAACTAAAACTCCGGGTAAAATTACGAACCCAACTAAAACTCCGGGTAAAATTACGAACCCAACTAAAAGTCCGGGTAAAAATACGAACCCAACTAAAAGTCCGGGTAACTCAAGACTCCGGGTAAAATTACGAACCCAACTAAAACTCCGGGTAAAATTACGAACTCAAGTAAAACTCCGGGTAAAATTACGAAACCAACTAAAAGTCCGGGTAAAAAATACGAACCCAACTAAAAGGTCCGGGTAAAATTACGAACCCAACTAAAAAGTCCGGGTAAAATTACGAACCCAACTAAAACTCCGGGTAAATTACGAACTCAACTAAACTCCGGGTAAAAATACGAACCCAACTAAAACTCCGGGTAAAAGATACGAACCCAATTAAAACTCCGGGTAAAAAATACGAACCCAACTAAAACTCGGGTAAAATTACGAACCCAACTAAAAGTCCGGGTAAAAAATACGAACCCAACTAAAAAGTCCGGGTAAAATTACGAACCCAACTAAAACTCCGGGTAAAAAATACGAATCCAACTAAAAAGTCCGGGTAAAATTACGAACCCAAGTAAAACTCCGGGTAAAATTACGAACCCAACTAAAACTCCGGGTAAAATTACGAACCCAACTAAAAGTCCGGGTAAAAAATACGAACCCAACTAAAAAGTCCGGGTAAAATTACGAACCCAACTAAAAGTCCGGGTAAAAAATACGAACCCAACTAAAAAGTCCGGGTAAAATTACGAACCCAAGTGAAACTCCGGATAAAATTACGAACCCAACTAAAACTCCGGGTAAAATTACGAACCCAACTAAAAGTCCGGGTAAAAAATACGAACCCAACTAAAAATTCCGGTAAAATTACGAACCCAACTAAAAGTCCGGGTAAAAAATACGAACCCAATTAAAAAGTCCGGGTAAAATTACGAACCCAAGTAAAACTCCGGGTAAAATTACGAACCCAACTAAAACTCCGGGTAAAATTACGAACCCAACTAAAAAGTCCGGGTAAAAAATACGAACCCAACTAAAAAGTCCGGGTAAAATTACGAACCCAACTAAAACTCCGGGTAAAATTACGAACCCTACTAAAACTCCGGGTAAAATTACGAACCCAACTAAAAGTCCGGGTAAAAAATACGAACCCAACTAAAAAGTCCGGGTAAAATTACGAACCCAACTAAAACTCCGGGTAAAATTACGAACCCAACTAAAACTCCGGGTAAAATTACGAACCCAAGTAAAACTCCGGGTAAAATTACGAACCCAAGTAAAACTCCGGGTAAAATTACGAACCCAACTAAAACTCGGGTAAAATTACGAACCCAACTAAAACTCCGGGTAAAATTACGAACCCAACTAAAAGTCCGGGTAAAAATACGAACCCAACTAAAAAGTCCGGGTAACTCAAGACTCCGGGTAAAATTACGAACCCAACTAAAACTCCGGGTAAAATTACGAACTCAAGTAAAACTCCGGGTAAAATTACGAAACCAACTAAAAGTCCGGGTAAAAAATACGAACCCAACTAAAAGGTCCGGGTAAAATTACGAATCCAACTAAAACTCCGGGTAAAATTATGAACCCAACTAAAAGTCCGGGTAAAAAATTCGAACCCAACTAAAAAGTCCGGGTAAAATTACGAACCCAACTAAAACTCCGGGTAAAATTACGAACCCAACTAAAAAGTCCGGGTAAAATTACGAACCCAACTAAAAAGTCCGGGTAAAATTACGAACCCAACTAAAAAGTCCGGGTAAAATTACGAACCCAACTAAACTCCGGGTAAAATTACGAACTCAACTAAAACTCCGGTAAAAATACGAACCCAACTAAAACTCCGGGTCAAAGATACGAACCCAATTAAAACTCCGGGTAAAAAATACGAACCCAACTAAAACTCCGGGTAAAATTACGAACCCAACTAAAAGTCCGGGTAAAAAATACGAACCCAACTAAAAAGTCCGGGTAAAATTACGAACCCAACTAAAACTCCGGGTAAAAAATACGAATCCAACTAAAAAGTCCGGGTAAAATTACGAACCCAAGTAAAACTCCGGGTAAAATTACGAACCCAACTTAAACTCCGGGTAAAATTACGAACCCAACTAAAAGTCCGGGTAAAAAATACGAACCCAACTAAAAAGTCCGGGTAAAATTACGAACCCAACTAAAAGTCCGGGTAAAAAATACGAACCCAACTAAAAAGTCCGGGTAAAATTACGAACCCAAGTGAAACTCCGGGTAAAATTACGAACCCAACTAAAACTCCGGGTAAAATTACGAACCCAACTAAAAGTCCGGGTAAAAAATACGAACCCAACTAAAAAGTCCGGGTAAAATTACGAACCCAACTAAAAGTCCGGGTAAAAAATACGAACCCAATTAAAAAGTCCGGGTAAAATTACGAACACAAGTAAAACTCCGGGTAAAATTACGAACCCAACTAAAACTCCGGGTAAAATTACGAACCCAACTAAAAAGTCCGGGTAAAAAATACGAACCCAACTAAAAAGTCCGGGTAAAATTACGAACCCAACTAAAACTCCGGGTAAAATTATGAACCCAACTAAAACTCCGGGTAAAATTACGAACCCAACTAAAACTCCGGGTAAAATTACGAACCCAACTAAAAGTCCGGGTAAAAAATACGAACCCAACTAAAAAGTCCGGGTAAAATTACGAACCCAACTAAAAGTCCGGGTAAAAAATACGAACCCAACTAAAAAGTCCGGGTAAAATTTCGAACCCAAGTGAAACTCCGGGTAAAATTACGAACCCAACTAAAACTCCGGGTAAAATTACGAACCCAACTAAAAGTCCGGGTAAAAAATACGAACCCAACTAAAAAGTCCGGGTAAAATTACGAACCCAACTAAAAGTCCGGGTAAAAAATACGAACCCAACTAAAAAGTCCGGGTAAAATTACGAACCCAAGTAAAACTCCGGGTAAAATTACGAACCCAACTAAAACTCCGGGTAAAATTACGAACCCAACTAAAAAGTCCGGGTAAAATTACGAACCCAAATAAAAAGTCCGGTAAAATTACGAACCCAACTAAAACTCCGGGTAAAATTACGAACTCAACTAAAACTCCGGGTAAAATTACGAACCCAACTAAAACTCCGGGTAAAATTACGAACCCAACTAATAGTCCGGGTAAAAAATACGAACCCAACTAAAAAGTCCGGGTAAAATTACGAACCCAACTAAAACTCCGGGTAAAATTACGAACCCAACTAAAACTCCGGGTAAAATTACGAACCCAACTAAAACTCGGGGTAAAATTACGAACCCAACTAAAACTCCGGGTAAAATTACGAACCCAACTAAAAAGTCCGGGTAAAATTACGAACCCAACTAAAACTCCGGGTAAAAAATACGAACCAAACAAAAAAGTCCGGGTAACATTTAGAACCCAACTAAAACTCCGGGTAAAAAGATACGAACCCAACTAAAACTCCGGGCAAAAATACTAACCCAACTAAAAAGGCCGGGTAAAAAATACGAACCCAACTAAAACTCCGGGTAAAAATACGAACCCAACTAAAACTCCGGGTAAAAATACGAACCCAACTAAAACTCCGTTTAAAAAATACGGACCCAACTAAAACTCCGGGTAAAAATACGAACCCAACTAAAACTCCGGGTAAAAATACGAACCCAACTAAAACTCCGGGCAAAAATACTAACCCAACTAAAAAGTCCGGGTAAAAAATACGAACCCAACTAAAACTCCGGGTAAAAATACGAACCCAACTAAAACTCCGGGTAAAAATACGAACCCAACTAAAACTCCGGGTAAAAAATACGAACCCAACTAAAACTCCGGGTAAAAAATACGAACCCAACTAAAAAGTCCGGTAAAAAATATGAACCCAACTAAAACTCCGGGTAAAATTACCAACACAACTAAAACGCCGGGTAAAAATACGAACCCAACTAAAACTCCGGGTAAAAAATACGAACCCAACTAAAACTCCGGGTAAAAAATACGAACCCAACTAAAACTCCGGGTAAAATTACGACCCAACTAAAAGTCCGGGTAAAAAATACGAACCCAACTAAAAAGTCCGGGTCAAATTACGAAACCAACTAAAACTCCTGGTAAAATTACGAACCCAACTAAAACTCCGGGTAAAAAATACGAACCCAACTAAAAAGTCCGGGTAAAATTACGAACCCAACTAAAAAG
>CAXIES010000207.1:0-79760 GCA_964023965.1 Melinopterus prodromus
AGTTGGGTTTGTATTTTTTACCCGGAGTTTTAGTTGGGTTCGTAATTTTACCCGGACTTTTTAATTGGGTTCGTAATTTTACCCGGAGTTCTAGTTGGGTTCGTATTTTTTACCCGGAGTTTTAATTGGGTTCGTATCTTTTACCCGGAGTTTTAGTTGGGTTCGTATTTTTACCCGGAGTTTTAGTTGAGTTCGTAATTTTACCCGGAGTTTTAGTTGGGTTCGTAATTTTACCCGGACTTTTTAGTTGGGTTCGTAATTTTACCCGGACTTTTTAGTTGGGTTCGTAATTTTACCCGGACATTTTAGTTGGGTTCGTAATTTTACCCGGACTTTTAGGTGGGTTCATAATTTTACCCGGAGTTTTAGTTGGGTTCGTAATTTTACCCGGACCTTTTAGTTGGGTTCGTATTTTTTACCCGGACTTTTAGTTGGGTTCGTAATTTTACCCGGAGTTTTAGTTGGGTTCGCAATTTTACCCGGAGTCTTGAGTTACCCGGACTTTTTAGTTGGGTTCGTATTTTTACCCGGACTTTTAGTTGGGTTCGTAATTTTACCCGGAGTTTTAGTTGGGTTCGTAATTTTACCCGGAGTTTTAGTTGGGTTCGTAATTTTACCCGGAGTTTTACTTGGGTTCGTAATTTTACCCGGAGTTTTAGTTGGGTTCGTAATTTTACCCGGACTTTTTAGTTGGGTTCGTAATTTTACCCGGACTTTTTAGTTGGGTTCGTATTTTATACCCGGAGTTTTAGTTGGGTTCGTAATTTTACCCGGAGTTTTAGTTGGGTTCGTAATTTTACCCGGACTTTTTAGTTGGGTTCGTATTTTTTACCCGGACTTTTAGTTGGGTTCGTAATTTTACCCGGAGTTTTAGTTGGGTTCGTATTTTTTACCCGGAGTTTTAGTTGGGTTCGTATTTTTTACCCGGAGTTTTAGTTGGGTTGGTATTTTTACCCGGAGTTTTAGTTGTGTTGGTAATTTTACACGCAGTTTTAGTTGGGTTCATATTTTTTACCGGACTTTTTAGTTGGGTTCGTATTTTTTACCCGGAGTTTTAGTTGTGTTGGTAATTTTACACGCAGTTTTAGTTGGGTTCATATTTTTTACCGGACTTTTTAGTTGGGTTCGTATTTTTTACCCGGAGTTTTAGTTGTGTTCGTATTTTTTACCCGGAGTTTTAGTTGGGTTCGTATTTTTACCCGGAGTTTTAGTTGGGTTCGTATTTATACCCGGAGTTTTAGTTGGGTTCGTATTTTTTACCCGGACTTTTTGTATTTTTGCCCGGAGTTTTAGTTGGGTTTGTATTTTTACCCGGAGTTTTAGTTGGGTTCGTATTTTTACCCGGAGTTTTAGTTGGGTCCGTATTTTTTACCCGGAGTTTTAGTTGGGTTCGTATTTTTACCCGGAGTTTTAGTTGGGTTCGTATTTTTACCCGGAGTTTTAGTTGGGTTCGTATTTTTTACCCGGACTTTTTAGTTGGGTTAGTATTTTTGCCCGGAGTTTTAGTTGGGTTCGTATTTTTTTACCCGGAGTTTTAGTTGGGTTCTAAATGTTACCCGGACTTTTTTGTTTGGTTCGTATTTTTTACCCGGAGTTTTAGTTGGGTTCGTAATTTTACCCGGACTTTTTAGTTGGGTTCGTAATTTTACCCGAGTTTTAGTTGGGTTCGTAATTTTACCCCGAGTTTTAGTTGGGTTCGTAATTTTACCCGGAGTTTTAGTTGGGTTCGTAATTTTACCGGAGTTTTACTTGGGTTCGTAATTTTACCCGGAGTTTTACTTGGGTTCGTAATTTTACCCGGAGTTTTAGTTGGGTTCGTAATTTTTACCCGGAGTTTTAGTTGGGTTCGTAATTTTACCCGGCCTTTATAGTTGGGTTCGTATTTTTACCCGGACTTTTAGTTGGGTTCGTAATTTTACCGTTAGTTCGTTACCGGATTAGTTGGGTTCGTAATTTTACCCGGAGTTTTAGTTGAGTTCGTAATTTTACCCGGAGTTTTAGTTGGGTTCGTAATTTTTACCCGGATTTTTTAGTTGGGTTCGTAATTTTACCCGGACTTTTTAGTTGGGTTCGTATTTTTTACCCGGAGTTTTAGTTGGGTTTGTAATTTTACCCGGAGTTTTAGTTGGGTTCGTAATTTTACCCGGACTTTTTAGTTGGGTTCGTAATTTTACCCGGAGTTTTAGTTGGGTTCGAATTTTTTACCCGGAGTATTAGTTGGATTCGTATTTTTTATCCGGAGTTTTAGTTGGGTTCGTATTTTTACCCGGAGTTTTAGTTGTGTTGGTAATTTTACCCGGAGTTTTAGTTGGGTTCATATTTTTTACCAGACTTTTTAGTTGGGTTCGTATTTTTTACCCGGAGTTTTAGTTGGGTTCGTATTTTTTACCCGGAGTTTTAGTTGGGTTCGTATTTTTACCCGGAGTTTTAGTTGGGTTCGTATTTTTACCCGGAGTTTTAGTTGGGTTCGTATTTTTACCCGGACTTTTTAGTTGGGTTAATATTTTTGCCCGGAGTTTTAGTTGGGTTCGTATTTTTACCCGGAGTTTTAGTTGGGTTCGTATTTTTACCCGGAGTTTTAGTTGGGTCCGTATTTTTTACCCGGAGTTTTAGTTGGGTTCGTATTTTTACCCGGAGTTTTAGTTGGGTTCGTATTTTTACCCGGAGTTTTAGTTGGGTTCGTATTTTTTACCCGGACTTTTTAGTTGGGTTAGTATTTTTGCCCGGAGTTTTAGTTGGGTTCGTATTTTTTTACCCGGAGTTTTAGTTGGGTTCTAAATGTTACCCGGACTTTTTTGTTTGGTTCGTATTTTTTACCCGGAGTTTTAGTTTGGTTCGTAATTTTACCCGGACTTTTTAGTTGGGTTCGTAATTTTACCCGTAGTTTTAGTTGGGTTCGTAATTTTACCCCGAGTTTTAGTTGGGTTCGTAATTTTACCCGGAGTTTTAGTTGGGTTCGTAATTTTACCCAGAGTTTTAGTTGGCTTCGTAATTTTACCCGGACTTTTTAGTTGGGTTCGTATTTTTTACCCGGACTTTTAGTTGGGTTCCTAATTTTACGCGGGGGTTTTAGTTGGGTTCGTAATTTTACCCGGAGTTTTAGTTGAGTTCGTAATTTTACCCGGAGTTTTAGTTGGGTTCGTAATTTTACCCGGACTTTTTATTTGGGTTCGTAATTTTACCCGGACTTTTTAGTTGGGTTCGTAATTTTACCCGGAGTTTTAGTTGGGTTCGTAATTTTACCCGGAGTTTTACTTGGGTTCGTAATTTTACCCGGACTTTTTAGTTGGGTTCGTATTTTTTACCCGGACTTTTAGTTGGGTTCGTAATTTTAACCGGACTTTTTAGTTGGGTTCGTATTTTTTACCCGGACTTTTAGTTGGGTTCGTAATTTTACCCGGAGTTTTAGTTGGGTTCGTAATTTTACCCGGAGTTTCACTTGGGTTCGTAATTTTACCCGGACTTTTTAGTTGGGTTCGTATTTTTTACCCGGACTTTTAGTTGGGTTCGTAATTTTATCCGGACTTTTTAGTTGGGTTCGTATTTTTTACCCGGACTTTTAGTTGGGTTCCTAATTTTACCCGGAGTTTTACTTGGGTTCGTAATTTTACCCGGACTTTTTAGTTGGGTTTGTATTTTTTACCCGGAGTTTTAGTTGGGTTCGTAATTTTACCCGGACTTTTTAATTGGGTTCGTAATTTTACCCGGAGTTTTGTTGGGTTCGTATTTTTTACCCGGAGTTTTAATTGGGTTCGTATCTTTTACACGGAGTTTTAGTTGGGTTCGTATTTTTACCCGGAGTTTTAGTTGAGTTCGTAATTTTACCCGGAGTTTTAGTTGGGTTCGTAATTTTACCCGGACTTTTTAGTTGGGTTCGTAATTTTACCCGGACTTTTTAGTTGGGTTCGTAATTTTACCCGGACATTTTAGTTGGGTTCGTAATTTTACCCGGAGTTTTAGGTGGGTTCATAATTTTACCCGGAGTTTTAGTTGGGTTCGTAATTTTACCCGGACCTTTTAGTTGGGTTCGTATTTTTTACCCGGACTTTTAGTTGGGTTCGTAATTTTACCCGGAGTTTTAGTTGGGTTCGTAATTTTACCCGGAGTCTTGAGTTACCCGGACTTTTTAGTTGGGTTCGTATTTTTACCCGGACTTTTAGTTGGGTTCGTAATTTTACCCGGAGTTTTAGTTGGGTTCGTAATTTTACCCGGAGTTTTAGTTGGGTTCGTAATTTTACCCGGAGTTTTACTTGGGTTCGTAATTTTACCCGGAGTTTTAGTTGGGTTCGTAATTTTACCCGGAGTTTTAGTTGGGTTCGTAATTTTACCCGGACTTTTTAGTTGGGTTCGTATTTTTTACCCGGACTTTTAGTTGGGTTCGTAATTTTACCCGGAGTTTTAGTTGGGTTCGTAATTTTACCCGGAGTTTTAGTTGAGTTCGTAATTTTACCCGGAGTTTTAGTTGGGTTCGTAATTTTACCCGGACTTTTTAGTTGGGTTCGTAATTTTACACGGACTTTTTAGTTGGGTTCGTATTTTATACCCGGAGTTTTAGTTGGGTTCGTAATTTTACCCGGAGTTTTAGTTGGGTTCGTAATTTTACCCGGACTTTTTAGTTGGGTTCGTATTTTTTACCCGGACTTTTAGTTGGGTTCGTAATTTTACCCGGAGTTTTAGTTGGGTTCGTAATTTTACCCGGATTTTTTAGTTGCGTTCGTATTTTTTACCCGGACTTTTAGTTGGGTTCGTAATTTTACCCGGAGTTTTAGTTGGGTTCGAATTTTTTACCCGGAGTTTTAGTTGGGTTCGTATTTTTTACCCGGAGTTTTAGTTGGGTTCGTATTTTTACCCGGAGTTTTAGTTGTGTTGGTAATTTTACCCGCAGTTTTAGTTGGGTTCATATTTTTTACCGGACTTTTTAGTTGGGTTCGTATTTTTTACCCGGAGTTTTAGTTGGGTTCGTATTTTTACCCGGAGTTTTAGTTGGGTTCGTATTTATACCCGGAGTTTTAGTTGTGTTGGTAATTTTACCCGCAGTTTTAGTTGGGTTCGTAATTTTACCCGGACTTTTTAGTTGGGTTCGTATTTTTTACCCGGACTTTTAGTTGGGTTCCTAATTTTACCCGGAGTTTTAGTTGGGTTCGTAATTTTACCCGGAGTTTTAGTTGAGTTCGTAATTTTACCCGGAGTTTTAGTTGGGTTCGTAATTTTACCCGGACTTTTTATTTGGGTTCGTAATTTTACCCGGACTTTTTAGTTGGGTTCGTAATTTTACCCGGAGTTTTAGTTGGGTTCGTAATTTTACCCGGAGTTTTACTTGGGTTCGTAATTTTACCCGGACTTTTTAGTTGGGTTCGTATTTTTTACCCGGACTTTTAGTTGGGTTCGTAATTTTAACCGGACTTTTTAGTTGGGTTCGTATTTTTTACCCGGACTTTTAGTTGGATTCGTAATTTTACCCGGAGTTTTAGTTGGGTTCGTAATTTTACCCGGAGTTTCACTTGGGTTCGTAATTTTACCCGGACTTTTTAGTTGGGTTCGTATTTTTTACCCGGACTTTTAGTTGGGTTCGTAATTTTATCCGGACTTTTTAGTTGGGTTCGTATTTTTTACCCGGACTTTTAGTTGGGTTCGTAATTTTACCCGGAGTTTTAGTTGGGTTCGTAATTTTACCCGGAGTTTTAGTTGGGTTCGTATTTTTTACCCGGAGTTTTAATTGGGTTCGTATCTTTTACACGGAGTTTTAGTTGGGTTCGTATTTTTACCCGGAGTTTTAGTTGAGTTCGTAATTTTACCCGGAGTTTTAGTTGGGTTCGTAATTTTACCCGGACTTTTTAGTTGGGTTCGTAATTTTACCCGGACTTTTTAGTTGGGTTCGTAATTTTACCCGGACATTTTAGTTGGGTTCGTAATTTTACCCGGAGTTTTAGGTGGGTTAATAATTTTACCCGGAGTTTTAGTTGGGTTCGTAATTTTACCCGGACCTTTTAGTTGGGTTCGTATTTTTTACCCGGACTTTTAGTTGGGTTCGTAATTTTACCCGGAGTTTTAGTTGGGTTCGTAATTTTACCCGGAGTCTTGAGTTACTCGGACTTTTTAGTTGGGTTCGTATTTTTACCCGGACTTTTAGTTGGGTTCGTAATTTTACCCGGAGTTTTAGTTGGGTTCGTAATTTTACCCGGAGTTTTAGTTGGGTTCGTAATTTTACCCGGAGTTTTACTTGGGTTCGTAATTTTACCCGGAGTTTTAGTTGGGTTCGTAATTTTACCCGGAGTTTTAGTTGGGTTCGTAATTTTACCCGGACTTTTTAGTTGGGTTCGTATTTTTTACCCGGACTTTTAGTTGGGTTCGTAATTTTACCCGGAGTTTTAGTTGGGTTCGTAATTTTACCCGGACTTTTTAGTTGGGTTCGTATTTTTTACCCGGAGTTTTAGTTGGGTTTGTAATTTTACCCGGAGTTTTAGTTGGGTTCGTAATTTTACCCGGACTTTTTAGTTGGGTTCGTATTTTTTACCCGGACTTTTAGTTGGGTTCGTAATTTTACCCGGAGTTTTAGTTGGGTTCGAATTTTTTACCCGGAGTATTAGTTGGATTCGTATTTTTTATCCGGAGTTTTAGTTGGGTTCGTATTTTTACCCGGAGTTTTAGTTGTGTTGGTAATTTTACCCGGAGTTTTAGTTGGGTTTATATTTTTTACCAGACTTTTTAGTTGGGTTCGTATTTTTTACCCGGAGTTTTAGTTGGGTTCGTATTTTTTACCCGGAGTTTTAGTTGGGTTCGTATTTTTACCCGGAGTTTTAGTTGGGTTCGTATTTTTACCCGGAGTTTTAGTTGGGTTCGTATTTTTTACCCGGACTTTTTAGTTGGGTTAATATTTTTGCCCGGAGTTTTAGTTGGGTTCGTATTTTTACCCGGAGTTTTAGTTGGGTTCGTATTTTTACCGGGAGTTTTAGTTGGGTCCGTATTTTTTACCCGGAGTTTTAGTTGGGTTCGTATTTTTACCCGGAGTTTTAGTTGGGTTCGTATTTTTACCCGGAGTTTTAGTTGGGTTCGTATTTTTTACCCGGACTTTTTAGTTGGGTTAGTATTTTTGCCCGGAGTTTTAGTTGGGTTCGTATTTTTTTACCCGGAGTTTTAGTTGGGTTCTAAATGTTACCCGGACTTTTTTGTTTGGTTCGTATTTTTTACCCGGAGTTTTAGTTTGGTTCGTAATTTTACCCGGACTTTTTAGTTGGGTTCGTAATTTTACCCGTAGTTTTAGTTGGGTTCGTAATTTTACCCCGAGTTTTAGTTGGGTTCGTAATTTTACCCGGAGTTTTAGTTGGGTTCGTAATTTTACCCAGAGTTTTAGTTGGCTTCGTAATTTTACCCGGACTTTTTAGTTGGGTTCGTATTTTTTACCCGGACTTTTAGTTGGGTTCCTAATTTTACCCGGAGTTTTAGTTGGGTTCGTAATTTTACCCGGAGTTTTAGTTGAGTTCGTAATTTTACCCGGAGTTTTAGTTGGGTTCGTAATTTTACCCGGACTTTTTATTTGGGTTCGTAATTTTACCCGGACTTTTTAGTTGGGTTCGTAATTTTACCCGGAGTTTTAGTTGGGTTCGTAATTTTACCCGGAGTTTTACTTGGGTTCGTAATTTTACCCGGACTTTTTAGTTGGGTTCGTATTTTTTACCCGGACTTTTAGTTGGGTTCGTAATTTTAACCGGACTTTTTAGTTGGGTTCGTATTTTTTACCCGGACTTTTAGTTGGGTTCGTAATTTTACCCGGAGTTTTAGTTGGGTTCGTAATTTTACCCGGAGTTTCACTTGGGTTCGTAATTTTACCCGGACTTTTTAGTTGGGTTCGTATTTTTTACCCGGACTTTTAGTTGGGTTCGTAATTTTATCCGGACTTTTTAGTTGGGTTCGTATTTTTTACCCGGACTTTTAGTTGGGTTCGTAATTTTACCCGGAGTTTTACTTGGGTTCGTAATTTTACCCGGACTTTTTAGTTGGGTTTGTATTTTTTACCCGGAGTTTTAGTTGGGTTCGTAATTTTACCCGGACTTTTTAATTGGGTTCGTAATTTTACCCGGAGTTTTGTTGGGTTCGTATTTTTTACCCGGAGTTTTAATTGGGTTCGTATCTTTTACACGGAGTTTTAGTTGGGTTCGTATTTTTACCCGGAGTTTTAGTTGAGTTCGTAATTTTACCCGGAGTTTTAGTTGGGTTCGTAATTTTACCCGGACTTTTTAGTTGGGTTCGTAATTTTACCCGGACTTTTTAGTTGGGTTCGTAATTTTACCCGGACATTTTAGTTGGGTTCGTAATTTTACCCGGAGTTTTAGGTGGGTTCATAATTTTACCCGGAGTTTTAGTTGGGTTCGTAATTTTACCCGGACCTTTTAGTTGGGTTCGTATTTTTTACGCGGACTTTTAGTTGGGTTCGTAATTTTACCCGGAGTTTTAGTTGGGTTCGTAATTTTACCCGGAGTCTTGAGTTACCCGGACTTTTTAGTTGGGTTCGTATTTTTACCCGGACTTTTAGTTGGGTTCGTAATTTTACCCGGAGTTTTAGTTGGGTTCGTAATTTTACCCGGAGTTTTAGTTGGGTTCGTAATTTTACCCGGAGTTTTACTTGGGTTCGTAATTTTACCCGGAGTTTTAGTTGGGTTCGTAATTTTACCCGGAGTTTTAGTTGGGTTCGTAATTTTACCCGGACTTTTTAGTTGGGTTCGTATTTTTTACCCGGACTTTTAGTTGGGTTCGTAATTTTACCCGGAGTTTTAGTTGGGTTCGTAATTTTACCCGGAGTTTTAGTTGAGTTCGTAATTTTACCCGGAGTTTTAGTTGGGTTCGTAATTTTACCCGGACTTTTTAGTTGGGTTCGTAATTTTACCCGGACTTTTTAGTTGGGTTCGTATTTTATACCCGGAGTTTTAGTTGGGTTCGTAATTTTACCCGGAGTTTTAGTTGGGTTCGTAATTTTACCCGGACTTTTTAGTTGGGTTCGTATTTTTTACCCGGACTTTTAGTTGGGTTCGTAATTTTACCCGGAGTTTTAGTTGGGTTCGTAATTTTACCCGGATTTTTTAGTTGGGTTCGTATTTTTTACCCGGACTTTTAGTTGGGTTCGTAATTTTACCCGGAGTTTTAGTTGGGTTCGAATTTTTTACCCGGAGTTTTAGTTGGGTTCGTATTTTTTACCCGGAGTTTTAGTTGGGTTCGTATTTTTACCCGGAGTTTTAGTTGTGTTGGTAATTTTACCCGCAGTTTTAGTTGGGTTCATATTTTTTACCGGACTTTTTAGTTGGGTTCGTATTTTTTACCCGGAGTTTTAGTTGGGTTCGTATTTTTACCCGGAGTTTTAGTTGGGTTCGTATTTATACCCGGAGTTTTAGTTGTGTTGGTAATTTTACCCGCAGTTTTAGTTGGGTTCGTAATTTTACCCGGACTTTTTAGTTGGGTTCGTATTTTTTACCCGGACTTTTAGTTGGGTTCCTAATTTTACCCGGAGTTTTAGTTGGGTTCGTAATTTTACCCGGAGTTTTAGTTGAGTTCGTAATTTTACCCGGAGTTTTAGTTGGGTTCGTAATTTTACCCGGACTTTTTATTTGGGTTCGTAATTTTACCCGGACTTTTTAGTTGGGTTCGTAATTTTACCCGGAGTTTTAGTTGGGTTCGTAATTTTACCCGGAGTTTTACTTGGGTTCGTAATTTTACCCGGACTTTTTAGTTGGGTTCGTATTTTTTACCCGGACTTTTAGTTGGGTTCGTAATTTTAACCGGACTTTTTAGTTGGGTTCGTATTTTTTACCCGGACTTTTAGTTGGATTCGTAATTTTACCCGGAGTTTTAGTTGGGTTCGTAATTTTACCCGGAGTTTCACTTGGGTTCGTAATTTTACCCGGACTTTTTAGTTGGGTTCGTATTTTTTACCCGGACTTTTAGTTGGGTTCGTAATTTTATCCGGACTTTTTAGTTGGGTTCGTATTTTTTACCCGGACTTTTAGTTGGGTTCGTAATTTTACCCGGAGTTTTAGTTGGGTTCGTAATTTTACCCGGAGTTTTAGTTGGGTTCGTATTTTTTACCCGGAGTTTTAATTGGGTTCGTATCTTTTACACGGAGTTTTAGTTGGGTTCGTATTTTTACCCGGAGTTTTAGTTGAGTTCGTAATTTTACCCGGAGTTTTAGTTGGGTTCGTAATTTTACCCGGACTTTTTAGTTGGGTTCGTAATTTTACCCGGACTTTTTAGTTGGGTTCGTAATTTTACCCGGACATTTTAGTTGGGTTCGTAATTTTACCCGGAGTTTTAGGTGGGTTAATAATTTTACCCGGAGTTTTAGTTGGGTTCGTAATTTTACCCGGACCTTTTAGTTGGGTTCGTATTTTTTACCCGGACTTTTAGTTGGGTTCGTAATTTTACCCGGAGTTTTAGTTGGGTTCGTAATTTTACCCGGAGTCTTGAGTTACCCGGACTTTTTAGTTGGGTTCGTATTTTTACCCGGACTTTTAGTTGGGTTCGTAATTTTACCCGGAGTTTTAGTTGGGTTCGTAATTTTACCCGGAGTTTTAGTTGGGTTCGTAATTTTACCCGGAGTTTTACTTGGGTTCGTAATTTTACCCGGAGTTTTAGTTGGGTTCGTAATTTTACCCGGAGTTTTAGTTGGGTTCGTAATTTTACCCGGACTTTTTAGTTGGGTTCGTATTTTTTACCCGGACTTTTAGTTGGGTTCGTAATTTTACCCGGAGTTTTAGTTGGGTTCGTAATTTTACCCGGAGTTTTAGTTGAGTTCGTAATTTTACCCGGAGTTTTAGTTGGGTTCGTAATTTTACCCGGACTTTTTAGTTGGGTTCGTAATTTTACCCGGACTTTTTAGTTGGGTTCGTATTTTATACCCGGAGTTTTAGTTGGGTTCGTAATTTTACCCGGAGTTTTAGTTGGGTTCGTAATTTTACCCGGACTTTTTAGTTGGGTTCGTATTTTTTACCCGGACTTTTAGTTGGGTTCGTAATTTTACCCGGAGTTTTAGTTGGGTTCGTAATTTTACCCGGATTTTTTAGTTGGGTTCGTATTTTTTACCCGGACTTTTAGTTGGGTTCGTAATTTTACCCGGAGTTTTAGTTGGGTTCGAATTTTTTACCCGGAGTTTTAGTTGGGTTCGTATTTTTTACCCGGAGTTTTAGTTGGGTTCGTATTTTTACCCGGAGTTTTAGTTGAGTTGGTAATTTTACCCGCAGTTTTAGTTGGGTTAATATTTTTTTACCGGACTTTTTAGTTGGGTTCGTATTTTTTACCCGGAGTTTTAGTTGTGTTCGTATTTTTTACCCGGAGTTTTAGTTGGGTTCGTATTTTTACCCGGAGTTTTAGTTGGGTTCGTATTTATACCCGGAGTTTTAGTTGGGTTCGTATTTTTTACCCGGACTTTTTAGTTGGGTTAGTATTTTTGCCCGGAGTTTTAGTTGGGTTTGTATTTTTACCCGGAGTTTTAGTTGGGTTCGTATTTTTACCCGGAGTTTTAGTTGGGTCCGTATTTTTAACCCGGAGTTTTAGTTGGGTTCGTATTTTTACCCGGAGTTTTAGTTGGGTTCGTATTTTTACCCGGAGTTTTAGTTGGGTTCGTATTTTTTACCCGGACTTTTTAGTTGGGTTAGAATTTTTGCCCGGAGTTTTAGTTGGGTTCGTATTTTTTTACCCGGAGTTTTAGTTGGGTTCTAAATGTTACCCGGACTTTTTTGTTTGGTTCGTATTTTTTACCCGGAGTTTTAGTTGGGTTCGTAATTTTACCCGGACTTTTTAGTTGGGTTCGTAATTTTACCCGGAGTTTTAGTTGGGTTCGTAATTTTACCCCGAGTTTTAGTTGGGTTCGTAATTTTACCCGGAGTTTTAGTTGGGTTCGTAATTTTACCCGGACTTTTTAGTTGGGTTCGTATTTTTTACCCGGACTTTTAGTTGGGTTCGTAATTTTACCCGGAGTTTTAGTTGGGTTCGTAATTTTACCCGGAGTTTTAGTTGAGTTCGTAATTTTACCCGGAGTTTTAGTTGGGTTTGTAATTTTACCCGGACTTTTTATTTGGGTTCGTAATTTTACCCGGACTTTTTAGTTGGGTTCGTAATTTTACCCGGAGTTTTAGTTGGGTTCGTAATTTTACCCGGAGTTTTACTTGGGTTCGTAATTTTACCCGGACTTTTTAGTTGGGTTCGTATTTTTTACCCGGACTTTTAGTTGGGTTCGTAATTTTACCCGGACTTTTTAGTTGGGTTCGTATTTTTTACCCGGACTTTTAGTTGGGTTCGTAATTTTACCCGGAGTTTTAGTTGGGTTCGTAATTTTACCCGGAGTTTCACTTGGGTTCGTAATTTTACCCGGACTTTTTAGTTGGGTTCGTATTTTTTACCCGGACTTTTAGTTGGGTTCGTAATTTTACCCGGACTTTTTAGTTGGGTTCGTATTTTTTACCCGGACTTTTAGTTGGGTTCGTAATTTTACCCGGAGTTTTAGTTGGGTTCGTAATTTTACCCGGAGTTTTAGTTGGGTTCGTAATTTTACCCGGAGTTTTAGTTGGGTTCGTAATTTTACCCGGACTTTTTAGTTGGGTTCGTATTTTTTACCCGGAGTTTTATTTGGGTTCGTAATTTTACCCGGAGTTTTAGTTGGGTTCGTAATTTTACCCGGAGTTTTAGTTGAGTTCGTAATTTTACCCGGAGTTTTAGTTGGGTTCGTAATTTTACCCGGACTTTTTATTTGGGTTCGTAATTTTACTCGGACTTTTTAGTTGGGTTCGTAATTTTACCCGGAGTTTTAGTTGGGTTCGTAATTTTACCCGGAGTTTTACTTGGGTTCGTTATTTTACGCGGACTTTTTAGTTGGGTTCGTATTTTTTACCCGGACTTTTAGTTGGGTTCGTAATTTTACGCGGAGTTTTAGTTGGGTACGTAATTTTACCCGGAGTTTCACTTGGGTTCGTAATTTTACCCGGACTTTTTAGTTGGGTTCGTATTTTTTACCCGGACTTTTAGTTGGGTTCGTAATTTTACCCGGACTTTTTAGTTGGGTTCGTATTTTTTACCCGGACTTTTAGTTGGGTTCGTAATTTTACCCGGAGTTTTAGTTGGGTTCGTAATTTTACCCGGAGTTTTAGTTGGGTTCGTAATTTTACCCGGAGTTTTACTTGGGTTCGTAATTTTACCCGGAGTTTTAGTTGGGTTCGTAATTTTACCCGGAGTTTTAGTTGGGTTCGTAATTTTACCCGGACTTTTTAGTTGGGTTCGTATTTTTTACCCGGACTTTTAGTTGGGTTCGTAATTTTACCCGGAGTTTTAGTTGGGTTCGTAATTTTACCCGGAGTTTTAGTTGAGTTCGTAATTTTACCCGGAGTTTTAGTTGGGTTCGTAATTTTACCCGGACTTTTTAGTTGGGTTCGTAATTTTACCCGGACTTTTTAGTTGGGTTCGTATTTTATACCCGGAGTTTTAGTTGGGTTCGTAATTTTACCCGGAGTTTTAGTTGGGTTCGTAATTTTACCCGGACTTTTTAGTTGGGTTCGTATTTTTTACCCGGACTTTTAGTTGGGTTCGTAATTTTACCCGGAGTTTTAGTTGGGTTCGTAATTTTACCCGGATTTTTTAGTTGGGTTCGTATTTTTTACCCGGACTTTTAGTTGGGTTCGTAATTTTACCCGGAGTTTTAGTTGGGTTCGAATTTTTTACCCGGAGTTTTAGTTGGGTTCGTATTTTTTACCCGGAGTTTTAGTTGGGTTCGTATTTTTACCCGGAGTTTTAGTTGTGTTGGTAATTTTACCCGCAGTTTTAGTTGGGTTCATATTTTTTTACCGGACTTTTTAGTTGGGTTCGTATTTTTTACCCGGAGTTTTAGTTGTGTTCGTATTTTTTACCCGGAGTTTTAGTTGGGTTCGTATTTTTACCCGGAGTTTTAGTTGGGTTCGTATTTATACCCGGAGTTTTAGTTGGGTTCGTATTTTTTACCCGGACTTTTTAGTTGGGTTAGTATTTTTGCCCGGAGTTTTAGTTGGGTTTGTATTTTTACCCGGAGTTTTAGTTGGGTTCGTATTTTTACCCGGAGTTTTAGTTGGGTCCGTATTTTTTACCCGGAGTTTTAGTTGGGTTCGTATTTTTACCCGGAGTTTTAGTTGGGTTCGTATTTTTACCCGGAGTTTTAGTTGGGTTCGTATTTTTTACCCGGACTTTTTAGTTGGGTTAGTATTTTTGCCCGGAGTTTTAGTTGGGTTCGTATTTTTTTACCCGGAGTTTTAGTTGGGTTCTAAATGTTACCCGGACTTTTTTGTTTGGTTCGTATTTTTTACCCGGAGTTTTAGTTGGGTTCGTAATTTTACCCGGACTTTTTAGTTGGGTTCGTAATTTTACCCGGAGTTTTAGTTGGGTTCGTAATTTTACCCCGAGTTTTAGTTGGGTTCGTAATTTTACCCGGAGTTTTAGTTGGGTTCGTAATTTTACCCGGACTTTTTAGTTGGGTTCGTATTTTTTACCCGGACTTTTAGTTGGGTTCGTAATTTTACCCGGAGTTTTAGTTGGGTTCGTAATTTTACCCGGAGTTTTAGTTGAGTTCGTAATTTTACCCGGAGTTTTAGTTGGGTTTGTAATTTTACCCGGACTTTTTATTTGGGTTCGTAATTTTACCCGGACTTTTTAGTTGGGTTCGTAATTTTACCCGGAGTTTTAGTTGGGTTCGTAATTTTACCCGGAGTTTTACTTGGGTTCGTAATTTTACCCGGACTTTTTAGTTGGGTTCGTATTTTTTACCCGGACTTTTAGTTGGGTTCGTAATTTTACCCGGACTTTTTAGTTGGGTTCGTATTTTTTACCCGGAGTTTTAGTTGGGTTCGTAATTTTACCCGGAGTTTTAGTTGGGTTCGTAATTTTACCCGGAGTTTCACTTGGGTTCGTAATTTTACCCGGACTTTTTAGTTGGGTTCGTATTTTTTACCCGGACTTTTAGTTGGGTTCGTAATTTTACCCGGAGTTTTAGTTGGGTTCGTAATTTTACCCGGAGTTTTAGTTGAGTTCGTAATTTTACCCGGAGTTTTAGTTGGGTTTGTAATTTTACCCGGACTTTTTATTTGGGTTCGTAATTTTACCCGGACTTTTTAGTTGGGTTCGTAATTTTACCCGGAGTTTTAGTTGGGTTCGTAATTTTACCCGGAGTTTTACTTGGGTTCGTAATTTTACCCGGACTTTTTAGTTGGGTTCGTATTTTTTACCCGGACTTTTAGTTGGGTTCGTAATTTTACCCGGACTTTTTAGTTGGGTTCGTATTTTTTACCCGGAGTTTTAGTTGGGTTCGTAATTTTACCCGGAGTTTTAGTTGGGTTCGTAATTTTACCCGGAGTTTCACTTGGGTTCGTAATTTTACCCGGACTTTTTAGTTGGGTTCGTATTTTTTACCCGGACTTTTAGTTGGGTTCGTAATTTTACCCGGACTTTTTAGTTGGGTTAGTATTTTTTACCCGGACTTTTAGTTGGGTTCGTAATTTTACCCGGAGTTTTAGTTGGGTTCGTAATTTTACCCGGAGTTTTAGTTGGGTTCGTAATTTTACCCGGAGTTTTAGTTGGGTTCGTAATTTTACCCGGACTTTTTAGTTGGGTTCGTATTTTTTACCCGGAGTTTTATTTGGGTTCGTAATTTTACCCGGAGTTTTAGTTGGGTTCGTAATTTTACCCGGAGTTTTAGTTGAGTTCGTAATTTTACCCGGAGTTTTAGTTGGGTTCGTAATTTTACCCGGACTTTTTAGTTGGGTTCGTAATTTTACCCGGAGTTTTAGTTGGGTTCGTAATTTTACCCGGAGTTTTACTTGGGTTCGTTATTTTACCCGGACTTTTTAGTTGGGTTCGTATTTTTTACCCGGACTTTTAGTTGGGTTCGTAATTTTACGCGGAGTTTTAGTTGGGTACGTAATTTTACCCGGAGTTTCACTTGGGTTCGTAATTTTACCCGGACTTTTTAGTTGGGTTCGTATTTTTTACCCGGACTTTTAGTTGGGTTCGTAATTTTACCCGGACTTTTTAGTTGGGTTCGTATTTTTTACCCGGACTTTTAGTTGGGTTCGTAATTTTACCCGGAGTTTTAGTTAGGTTCGTAACTTTACCCGGAGTTTTACTTGGGTTCGTAATTTTACCCGGACTTTTTAGTTGGGTTCGTATTTTTTACCCGGACTTTTAGTTGGGTTCGTAATTTTACCCGGAGTTTTAGTTGGGTTCGAATTTTTTACCCGGAGTTTTAGTTGGGTTCGTATTTTTTACCCGGAGTTTTAGTTGGGTTCGTATTTTTACCCGGAGTTTTAGTTGTGTTGGTAATTTTACCCGCAGTTTTAGTTGGGTTCATATTTTTTACCGGACTTTTTAGTTGGGTTCGTATTTTTTACCCGGAGTTTTAGTTGTGTTCGTATTTTTTACCCGGAGTTTTAGTTGGGTTCGTATTTTTACCCGGAGTTTTAGTTGGGTTCGTATTTATACCCGGAGTTTTAGTTGGGTTCGTATTTTTTACCCGAACTTTTTAGTTGGGTTAGTATTTTTGCCCGGAGTTTTAGTTGGGTTCGTATTTTTACCCGGAGTTTTAGTTGGGTTCGTATTTTTACCCGGAGTTTTAGTTGGGTCCGTATTTTTTACCCGGAGTTTTAGTTGGGTTCGTATTTTTACCCGGAGTTTTAGTTGGGTTCGTATTTTTACCCGGAGTTTTAGTTGGGTTCGTATTTTTTACCCGGACTTTTTAGTTGGGTTAGTATTTTTGCCCGGAGTTTTAATTGGGTTCGTATCTTTTACCCGGAGTTTTAGTTGGGTTCGTAATTTTACCCGGAGTTTTACTTGGGTTCGTAATTTTACCCGGAGTTTTACTTGGGTTCGTAATTTTACCCGGAGTTTTAGTTGGGTTCGTAATTTTACCCGGAGTTTTAGTTGGGTTCGTAATTTTACCCGGCCTTTATAGTTGGGTTCGTATTTTTTACCCGGACTTTTAGTTGGGTTCGTAATTTTACCCGGAGCTTTAGTTGGGTTCGTAATTTTACCCGGAGTTTTAGTTGAGTTCGTAATTTTACCCGGAGTTTTAGTTGGGTTCGTATTTTTTACCCGGACTTTTTAGTTGGGTTAGTATTTTTGCCCGGAGTTTTAGTTGGGTTTGTATTTTTACCCGGAGTTTTAGTTGGGTTCGTATTTTTACCCGGAGTTTTAGTTGGGTCCGTATTTTTTACCCGGAGTTTTAGTTGGGTTCGTATTTTTACCCGGAGTTTTAGTTGGGTTCGTATTTTTACCCGGAGTTTTAGTTGGGTTCGTATTTTTTACCCGGACTTTTTAGTTGGGTTAGTATTTTTGCCCGGAGTTTTAGTTGGGTTCGTATTTTTTTACCCGGAGTTTTAGTTGGGTTCTAAATGTTACCCGGACTTTTTTGTTTGGTTCGTATTTTTTACCCGGAGTTTTAGTTGGGTTCGTAATTTTACCCGGACTTTTTAGTTGGGTTCGTAATTTTACCCGGAGTTTTAGTTGGGTTCGTAATTTTACCCCGAGTTTTAGTTGGGTTCGTAATTTTACCCGGAGTTTTAGTTGGGTTCGTAATTTTACCCGGACTTTTTAGTTGGGTTCGTATTTTTTACCCGGACTTTTAGTTGGGTTCGTAATTTTACCCGGAGTTTTAGTTGGGTTCGTAATTTTACCCGGAGTTTTAGTTGAGTTCGTAATTTTACCCGGAGTTTTAGTTGGGTTTGTAATTTTACCCGGACTTTTTATTTGGGTTCGTAATTTTACCCGGACTTTTTAGTTGGGTTCGTAATTTTACCCGGAGTTTTAGTTGGGTTCGTAATTTTACCCGGAGTTTTACTTGGGTTCGTAATTTTACCCGGACTTTTTAGTTGGGTTCGTATTTTTTACCCGGACTTTTAGTTGGGTTCGTAATTTTACCCGGACTTTTTAGTTGGGTTCGTATTTTTTACCCGGAGTTTTAGTTGGGTTCGTAATTTTACCCGGAGTTTTAGTTGGGTTCGTAATTTTACCCGGAGTTTCACTTGGGTTCGTAATTTTACCCGGACTTTTTAGTTGGGTTCGTATTTTTTACCCGGACTTTTAGTTGGGTTCGTAATTTTACCCGGAGTTTTAGTTGGGTTCGTAATTTTACCCGGAGTTTTAGTTGAGTTCGTAATTTTACCCGGAGTTTTAGTTGGGTTTGTAATTTTACCCGGACTTTTTATTTGGGTTCGTAATTTTACCCGGACTTTTTAGTTGGGTTCGTAATTTTACCCGGAGTTTTAGTTGGGTTCGTAATTTTACCCGGAGTTTTACTTGGGTTCGTAATTTTACCCGGACTTTTTAGTTGGGTTCGTATTTTTTACCCGGACTTTTAGTTGGGTTCGTAATTTTACCCGGACTTTTTAGTTGGGTTCGTATTTTTTACCCGGAGTTTTAGTTGGGTTCGTAATTTTACCCGGAGTTTTAGTTGGGTTCGTAATTTTACCCGGAGTTTCACTTGGGTTCGTAATTTTACCCGGACTTTTTAGTTGGGTTCGTATTTTTTACCCGGACTTTTAGTTGGGTTCGTAATTTTACCCGGACTTTTTAGTTGGGTTCGTATTTTTTACCCGGACTTTTAGTTGGGTTCGTAATTTTACCCGGAGTTTTAGTTGGGTTCGTAATATTACCCGGAGTTTTAGTTGGGTTCGTAATTTTACCCGGAGTTTTAGTTGGGTTCGTAATTTTACCCGGACTTTTTAGTTGGGTTCGTATTTTTTACCCGGAGTTTTATTTGGGTTCGTAATTTTACCCGGAGTTTTAGTTGGGTTCGTAATTTTACCCGGAGTTTTAGTTGAGTTCGTAATTTTACCCGGAGTTTTAGTTGGGTTCGTAATTTTACCCGGACTTTTTAGTTGGGTTCGTAATTTTACCCGGAGTTTTAGTTGGGTTCGTAATTTTACCCGGAGTTTTACTTGGGTTCGTTATTTTACCCGGACTTTTTAGTTGGGTTCGTATTTTTTACCCGGACTTTTAGTTGGGTTCGTAATTTTACGCGGAGTTTTAGTTGGGTACGTAATTTTACCCGGAGTTTCACTTGGGTTCGTAATTTTACCCGGACTTTTTAGTTGGGTTCGTATTTTTTACCCGGACTTTTAGTTGGGTTCGTAATTTTACCCGGACTTTTTAGTTGGGTTCGTATTTTTTACCCGGACTTTTAGTTGGGTTCGTAATTTTACCCGGAGTTTTAGTTAGGTTCGTAACTTTACCCGGAGTTTTACTTGGGTTCGTAATTTTACCCGGACTTTTTAGTTGGGTTCGTATTTTTTACCCGGACTTTTAGTTGGGTTCGTAATTTTACCCGGAGTTTTAGTTGGGTTCGAATTTTTTACCCGGAGTTTTAGTTGGGTTCGTATTTTTTACCCGGAGTTTTAGTTGGGTTCGTATTTTTACCCGGAGTTTTAGTTGTGTTGGTAATTTTACCCGCAGTTTTAGTTGGGTTCATATTTTTTACCGGACTTTTTAGTTGGGTTCGTATTTTTTACCCGGAGTTTTAGTTGTGTTCGTATTTTTTACCCGGAGTTTTAGTTGGGTTCGTATTTTTACCCGGAGTTTTAGTTGGGTTCGTATTTATACCCGGAGTTTTAGTTGGGTTCGTATTTTTTACCCGAACTTTTTAGTTGGGTTAGTATTTTTGCCCGGAGTTTTAGTTGGGTTCGTATTTTTACCCGGAGTTTTAGTTGGGTTCGTATTTTTACCCGGAGTTTTAGTTGGGTCCGTATTTTTTACCCGGAGTTTTAGTTGGGTTCGTATTTTTACCCGGAGTTTTAGTTGGGTTCGTATTTTTACCCGGAGTTTTAGTTGGGTTCGTATTTTTTACCCGGACTTTTTAGTTGGGTTAGTATTTTTGCCCGGAGTTTTAATTGGGTTCGTATCTTTTACCCGGAGTTTTAGTTGGGTTCGTAATTTTACCCGGAGTTTTACTTGGGTTCGTAATTTTACCCGGAGTTTTACTTGGGTTCGTAATTTTACCCGGAGTTTTAGTTGGGTTCGTAATTTTACCCGGAGTTTTAGTTGGGTTCGTAATTTTACCCGGCCTTTATAGTTGGGTTCGTATTTTTTACCCGGACTTTTAGTTGGGTTCGTAATTTTACCCGGAGCTTTAGTTGGGTTCGTAATTTTACCCGGAGTTTTAGTTGAGTTCGTAATTTTACCCGGAGTTTTAGTTGGGTTCGTAATTTTACCCGGACTTTTTAGTTGGGTTCGTAATTTTACCCGGACTTTTTAGTTGGGTTCGTATTTTTTACCCGGAGTTTTAGTTGGGTTCGTAATTTTACCCGGAGTTTTAGTTGGGTTCGTAATTTTACCCGGACTTTTTAGTTGGGTTCGTATTTTTTACCCGGACTTTTAGTTGGGTTCGTAATTTTACCCGGAGTTTTAGTTGGGTTCGTAATTTTACCCGGAGTTTTAGTTGGGTTCGTAATTTTACCCGGACTTTTTAGTTGGGTTCGTATTTTTACCCGGAGTTTTAGTTGGGTTCGTATTTTTTACCCGGACTTTTTAGTTGGGTTAGTATTTTTGCCCGGAGTTTTAGTTGGGTTCGTATTTTTTTACCCGGAGTTTTAGTTGGGTTCTAAATGTTACCCGGACTTTTTTGTTTGGTTCGTATTTTTTACCCGGAGTTTTAGTTGGGTTCGTAATTTTACCCGGACTTTTTAGTTGGGTTCGTAATTTTACCCGGAGTTTTAGTTGGGTTCGTAATTTTACCCCGAGTTTTAGTTGGGTTCGTAATTTTACCCGGAGTTTTAGTTGGGTTCGTAATTTTACCCGGAGTTTTAGTTGGGTTCGTAATTTTACCCGGACTTTTTAGTTGGGTTCGTATTTTTTACCCGGACTTTTAGTTGGGTTCGTAATTTTACCCGGAGTTTTAGTTGGGTTCGTAATTTTACCCGGAGTTTTAGTTGAGTTCGTAATTTTACCCGGAGTTTTAGTTGGGTTTGTAATTTTACCCGGACTTTTTATTTGGGTTCGTAATTTTACCCGGACTTTTTAGTTGGGTTCGTAATTTTACCCGGAGTTTTAGTTGGGTTCGTAATTTTACCCGGAGTTTTACTTGGGTTCGTAATTTTACCCGGACTTTTTAGTTGGGTTCGTATTTTTTACCCGGACTTTTAGTTGGGTTCGTAATTTTACCCGGACTTTTTAGTTGGGTTCGTATTTTTTACCCGGACTTTTAGTTGGGTTCGTAATTTTACCCGGAGTTTTAGTTGGGTTCGTAATTTTACCCGGAGTTTCACTTGGGTTCGTAATTTTACCCGGACTTTTTAGTTGGGTTCGTATTTTTTACCCGGACTTTTAGTTGGGTTCGTAATTTTACCCGGACTTTTTAGTTGGGTTCGTATTTTTTACCCGGACTTTTAGTTAGGTTCGTAATTTTACCCGGAGTTTTAGTTGGGTTCGTAATTTTACCCGGAGTTTTAGTTGGGTTTGTAATTTTACCCGGAGTTTTACTTGGGTTCGTAATTTTACCCGGACATTTTAGTTGGGTTCGTAATTTTACCCGGATTTTTTAGTTGGGTTCGTATTTTTTACCCGGACTTTTAGTTGGGTTCGTAATTTTACCCGGAGTTTTAGTTGGGTTCGAATTTTTTACCCGGAGTTTTAGTTGGGTTCGTATTTTTTATCCGGAGTTTTAGTTGGGTTCGTATTTTTACCCGGAGTTTTAGTTGTGTTGGTAATTTTACCCGGAGTTTTAGTTGGGTTCATATTTTTTACCAGACTTTTTAGTTGGGTTCGTATTTTTTACCCGGAGTTTTAGTTGGGTTCGTATTTTTTACCCGGAGTTTTAGTTGGGTTCGTATTTTTACCCGGAGTTTTAGTTGGGTTCGTATTTTTACCCGGAGTTTTAGTTGGGTTCGTATTTTTTACCCGGACTTTTTAGTTGGGTTAGTATTTTTGCCCGGAGTTTTAGTTGGGTTCGTATTTTTACCCGGAGTTTTAGTTGGGTTCGTAATTTTACCCGGAGTTTTAGTTGGGTTCGTAATTTTACCCGGACTTTTTAGTTGGGTTCGTATTTTTACCCGGAGTTTTAGTTGGGTTCGTATTTTTTACCCGGACTTTTTAGTTGGGTTAGTATTTTTGCCCGGAGTTTTAGTTGGGTTCGTATTTTTTTACCCGGAGTTTTAGTTGGGTTCTAAATGTTACCCGGACTTTTTTGTTTGGTTCGTATTTTTTACCCGGAGTTTTAGTTGGGTTCGTAATTTTACCCGGACTTTTTAGTTGGGTTCGTAATTTTACCCGGAGTTTTAGTTGGGTTCGTAATTTTACCCCGAGTTTTAGTTGGGTTCGTAATTTTACCCGGAGTTTTAGTTGGGTTCGTAATTTTACCCGGAGTTTTAGTTGGGTTCGTAATTTTACCCGGACTTTTTAGTTGGGTTCGTATTTTTTACCCGGACTTTTAGTTGGGTTCGTAATTTTACCCGGAGTTTTAGTTGGGTTCGTAATTTTACCCGGAGTTTTAGTTGAGTTCGTAATTTTACCCGGAGTTTTAGTTGGGTTTGTAATTTTACCCGGACTTTTTATTTGGGTTCGTAATTTTACCCGGACTTTTTAGTTGGGTTCGTAATTTTACCCGGAGTTTTAGTTGGGTTCGTAATTTTACCCGGAGTTTTACTTGGGTTCGTAATTTTACCCGGACTTTTTAGTTGGGTTCGTATTTTTTACCCGGACTTTTAGTTGGGTTCGTAATTTTACCCGGACTTTTTAGTTGGGTTCGTATTTTTTACCCGGACTTTTAGTTGGGTTCGTAATTTTACCCGGAGTTTTAGTTGGGTTCGTAATTTTACCCGGAGTTTCACTTGGGTTCGTAATTTTACCCGGACTTTTTAGTTGGGTTCGTATTTTTTACCCGGACTTTTAGTTGGGTTCGTAATTTTACCCGGACTTTTTAGTTGGGTTCGTATTTTTTACCCGGACTTTTAGTTAGGTTCGTAATTTTACCCGGAGTTTTAGTTGGGTTCGTAATTTTACCCGGAGTTTTAGTTGGGTTTGTAATTTTACCCGGAGTTTTACTTGGGTTCGTAATTTTACCCGGACATTTTAGTTGGGTTCGTAATTTTACCCGGATTTTTTAGTTGGGTTCGTATTTTTTACCCGGACTTTTAGTTGGGTTCGTAATTTTACCCGGAGTTTTAGTTGGGTTCGAATTTTTTACCCGGAGTTTTAGTTGGGTTCGTATTTTTTATCCGGAGTTTTAGTTGGGTTCGTATTTTTACCCGGAGTTTTAGTTGTGTTGGTAATTTTACCCGGAGTTTTAGTTGGGTTCATATTTTTTACCAGACTTTTTAGTTGGGTTCGTATTTTTTACCCGGAGTTTTAGTTGGGTTCGTATTTTTTACCCGGAGTTTTAGTTGGGTTCGTATTTTTACCCGGAGTTTTAGTTGGGTTCGTATTTTTACCCGGAGTTTTAGTTGGGTTCGTATTTTTTACCCGGACTTTTTAGTTGGGTTAGTATTTTTGCCCGGAGTTTTAGTTGGGTTCGTATTTTTACCCGGAGTTTTAGTTGGGTTCGTATTTTTACCCGGAGTTTTAGTTGGGTCCGTATTTTTTACCCGGAGTTTTAGTTGGGTTCGTATTTTTACCCGGAGTTTTAGTTGGGTTCGTATTTTTACCCGGAGTTTTAGTTGGGTTCGTATTTTTTACCCGGACTTTTTAGTTGGGTTAGTATTTTTGCCCGGAGTTTTAGTTGGGTTCGTATTTTTTTACCCGGAGTTTTAGTTGGGTTCTAAATGTTACCCGGACTTTTTTGTTTGGTTCGTATTTTTTACCCGGAGTTTTAGTTGGGTTCGTAATTTTACCCGGACTTTTTAGTTGGGTTCGTAATTTTACCCGGAGTTTTAGTTGGGTTCGTAATTTTACCCCGAGTTTTAGTTGGGTTCGTAATTTTACCCGGAGTTTTAGTTGGGTTCGTAATTTTACCCGGAGTTTTAGTTGGGTTCGTAATTTTACCCGGACTTTTTAGTTGGGTTCGTATTTTTTACCCGGAGTTTTAGTTGGGTTCCTAATTTTACCCGGAGTTTTAGTTGGGTTCGTAATTTTACCCGGAGTTTTAGTTGAGTTCGTAATTTTACCCGGAGTTTTAGTTGGGTTCGTAATTTTACCCGGAGTTTTACTTGGGTTCGTAATTTTACCCGGACTTTTTAGTTGGGTTCGTATTTTTTACCCGGACTTTTAGTTGGGTTCGTAATTTTAACCGGACTTTTTAGTTGGGTTCGTATTTTTTACCCGGACTTTTAGTTGGATTCGTAATTTTACCCGGTGTTTTAGTTGGGTTCGTAATTTTACCCGGAGTTTCACTTGGGTTCGTAATTTTACCCGGACTTTTTAGTTGGGTTCGTATTTTTTACCCGGACTTTTAGTTGGGTTCGTAATTTTACCCGGACTTTTTAGTTGGGTTCGTATTTTTTACCCGGACTTTTAGTTGGGTTCGTAATTTTACCCGGAGTTTTAGTTGGGTTCGTAATTTTACCCGGAGTTTTACTTGGGTTCGTACTTTTACCCGGACTTTTTAGTTGGGTTTGTATTTTTTACCCGGAGTTTTAGTTGGGTTCGTAATTTTACCCGGACTTTTTAATTGGGTTCGTAATTTTACCCGGAATTTTAGTTGGGTTCGTATTTTTTACCAGGAGTTTTAATTGGGTTCGTATCTTTTACCCGGAGTTTTAGTTGGGTTCGTATTTTTACCCGGAGTTTTAGTTGAGTTCGCAATTTTACCCGGAGTTTTAGTTGGGTTCGTAATTTTACCCGGAGTTTTAGTTGAGTTCGTAATTTTACCCGGAGTTTTAGTTGGGTTCGTAATTTTACCCGGACTTTTTAGTTGGGTTCGTAATTTTACCCGGACTTTTTAGTTGGGTTCGTATTTTTTACCCGGAGTTTTAGTTGGGTTCGTAATTTTACCCGGAGTTTTAGTTGGGTTCGTAATTTTACCCGGACTTTTTAGTTGGGTTCGTATTTTTTACCCGGACTTTTAGTTGGGTTCGTAATTTTACCCGGAGTTTTAGTTGGGTTCGTAATTTTACCCGGAGTTTTAGTTGGGTTCGTAATTTTACCCGGACTTTTTAGTTGGGTTCGTATTTTTACCCGGAGTTTTAGTTGGGTTCGTATTTTTTACCCGGACTTTTTAGTTGGGTTAGTATTTTTGCCCGGAGTTTTAGTTGGGTTCGTATTTTTTTACCCGGAGTTTTAGTTGGGTTCTAAATGTTACCCGGACTTTTTTGTTTGGTTCGTATTTTTTACCCGGAGTTTTAGTTGGGTTCGTAATTTTACCCGGACTTTTTAGTTGGGTTCGTAATTTTACCCGGAGTTTTAGTTGGGTTCGTAATTTTACCCCGAGTTTTAGTTGGGTTCGTAATTTTACCCGGAGTTTTAGTTGGGTTCGTAATTTTACCCGGAGTTTTAGTTGGGTTCGTAATTTTACCCGGACTTTTTAGTTGGGTTCGTATTTTTTACCCGGACTTTTAGTTGGGTTCGTAATTTTACCCGGAGTTTTAGTTGGGTTCGTAATTTTACCCGGAGTTTTAGTTGAGTTCGTAATTTTACCCGGAGTTTTAGTTGGGTTTGTAATTTTACCCGGACTTTTTATTTGGGTTCGTAATTTTACCCGGACTTTTTAGTTGGGTTCGTAATTTTACCCGGAGTTTTAGTTGGGTTCGTAATTTTACCCGGAGTTTTACTTGGGTTCGTAATTTTACCCGGACTTTTTAGTTGGGTTCGTATTTTTTACCCGGACTTTTAGTTGGGTTCGTAATTTTACCCGGACTTTTTAGTTGGGTTCGTATTTTTTACCCGGACTTTTAGTTGGGTTCGTAATTTTACCCGGAGTTTTAGTTGGGTTCGTAATTTTACCCGGAGTTTCACTTGGGTTCGTAATTTTACCCGGACTTTTTAGTTGGGTTCGTATTTTTTACCCGGACTTTTAGTTGGGTTCGTAATTTTACCCGGACTTTTTAGTTGGGTTCGTATTTTTTACCCGGACTTTTAGTTAGGTTCGTAATTTTACCCGGAGTTTTAGTTGGGTTCGTAATTTTACCCGGAGTTTTAGTTGGGTTTGTAATTTTACCCGGAGTTTTACTTGGGTTCGTAATTTTACCCGGACATTTTAGTTGGGTTCGTAATTTTACCCGGACTTTTTAGTTGGGTTCGTATTTTTTACCCGGAGTTTTAGTTGGGTTCGTAATTTTACCCGGAGTTTTAGTTGGGTTCGTAATTTTACCCGGACTTTTTAGTTGGGTTCGTATTTTTTACCCGGACTTTTAGTTGGGTTCGTAATTTTACCCGGAGTTTTAGTTGGGTTCGAATTTTTTACCCGGAGTTTTAGTTGGGTTCGTATTTTTTATCCGGAGTTTTAGTTGGGTTCGTATTTTTACCCGGAGTTTTAGTTGTGTTGGTAATTTTACCCGGAGTTTTAGTTGGGTTCATATTTTTTACCAGACTTTTTAGTTGGGTTCGTCGTTTTTACCCGGAGTTTTAGTTGGGTTCGTATTTTTTACCCGGAGTTTTAGTTGGGTTCGTATTTTTACCCGGAGTTTTAGTTGGGTTCGTATTTTTACCCGGAGTTTTAGTTGGGTTCGTATTTTTTACCCGGACTTTTTAGTTGGGTTAGTATTTTTGCCCGGAGTTTTAGTTGGGTTCGTATTTTTACCCGGAGTTTTAGTTGGGTTCGTATTTTTACCCGGAGTTTTAGTTGGGTCCGTATTTTTTACCCGGAGTTTTAGTTGGGTTCGTATTTTTACCCGGAGTTTTAGTTGGGTTCGTATTTTTACCCGGAGTTTTAGTTGGGTTCGTATTTTTTACCCGGACTTTTTAGTTGGGTTAGTATTTTTGCCCGGAGTTTTAGTTGGGTTCGTATTTTTTTACCCGGAGTTTTAGTTGGGTTCTAAATGTTACCCGGACTTTTTTGTTTGGTTCGTATTTTTTACCCGGAGTTTTAGTTGGGTTCGTAATTTTACCCGGACTTTTTAGTTGGGTTCGTAATTTTACCCGGAGTTTTAGTTGGGTTCGTAATTTTACCCCGAGTTTTAGTTGGGTTCGTAATTTTACCCGGAGTTTTAGTTGGGTTCGTAATTTTACCCGGAGTTTTAGTTGGGTTCGTAATTTTACCCGGACTTTTTAGTTGGGTTCGTATTTTTTACCCGGAGTTTTAGTTGGGTTCCTAATTTTACCCGGAGTTTTAGTTGGGTTCGTAATTTTACCCGGAGTTTTAGTTGAGTTCGTAATTTTACCCGGAGTTTTAGTTGGGTTCGTAATTTTACCCGGAGTTTTACTTGGGTTCGTAATTTTATCCGGACTTTTTAGTTGGGTTCGTATTTTTTACCCGGACTTTTAGTTGGGTTCGTAATTTTAACCGGACTTTTTAGTTGGGTTCGTATTTTTTACCCGGACTTTTAGTTGGATTCGTAATTTTACCCGGTGTTTTAGTTGGGTTCGTAATTTTACCCGGAGTTTCACTTGGGTTCGTAATTTTACCCGGACTTTTTAGTTGGGTTCGTATTTTTTACCCGGACTTTTAGTTGGGTTCGTAATTTTACCCGGACTTTTTAGTTGGGTTCGTATTTTTTACCCGGACTTTTAGTTGGGTTCGTAATTTTACCCGGAGTTTTAGTTGGGTTCGTAATTTTACCCGGAGTTTTACTTGGGTTCGTAATTTTACCCGGACTTTTTAGTTGGGTTTGTATTTTTTACCCGGAGTTTTAGTTGGGTTCGTAATTTTACCCCGACTTTTTAATTGGGTTCGTAATTTTACCCGGAGGTTTAGTTGGGTTCGTATTTTTTACCAGGAGTTTTAATTGGGTTCGTATCTTTTACCCGGAGTTTTAGTTGGGTTCGTATTTTTACCCGGAGTTTTAGTTGAGTTCGCAATTTTACCCGGAGTTTTAGTTGGGTTCGTAATTTTACCCGGACTTTTTAGTTGGGTTCGTAATTTTACCCGGACTTTTTAGTTGGGTTCGTAATTTTACCCGGACATTTTAGTTGCGTTCGTAATTTTACCCGGAGTTTTAGTTGGGTTCATAATTTTACCCGGAGTTTTAGTTGGGTTCGTAATTTTACCCGGACCTTTTAGTTGGGTTCGTATTTTTTACCCGGACTTTTAGTTGGGTTCGTAATTTTACCCGGAGTTTTAGTTGGGTTCGTAATTTTAGCCGGAGTCTTGAGTTACCCGGACTTTTTAGTTTGGTTCGTATTTTTACCCGGACTTTTAGTTGGGTTCGTAATTTTACCCGGAGTTTTAGTTGGGTTCGTAATTTTACCCGGAGTTTTAGTTGGGTTCGTAATTTTACCCGGAGTTTTACTTGGGTTCGTAATTTTACCCGGAGTTTTAGTTGGGTTCGTAATTTTACCCGGAGTTTTAGTTAAGTTCGTAATTTTACCCGGACTTTTTAGTTGGGTTCGTATTTTTTACCCGGACTTTTAGTTGGGTTCGTAATTTTACCCGGAGTTTTAGTTGGGTTCGTAATTTTACCCGGAGTTTTAGTTGAGTTCGTAATTTTACCCGGAGTTTTAGTTGGGTTCGTAATTTTACCCGGACTTTTTAGTTGGGTTCGTAATTTTACCCGGACTTTTTAGTTGGGTTCGTATTTTATACCCGGACTTTTAGTTGGGTTCGTAATTTTACCCGGAGTTTTAGTTGGGTTCGTAATTTTACCCGAAGTTTTAGTTGGGTTCGTAATGTTACCCGGAGTTTCACTTGGGTTCGTAATTTTACCCGGACTTTTTAGTTGGGTTCGTATTTTTTACCCGGACTTTTAGTTGGGTTCGTAATTTTACCCGGACTTTTTAGTTGGGTTCGTATTTTTTACCCGGACTTTTAGTTGGGTTCGTAATTTTACCCGGAGTTTTAGTTGGGTTCGTAATTTTACCCGGAGTTTTACTTGGGTTCGTAATTTTACCCGGACTTTTTAGTTGGGTTTGTATTTTTTACCCGGAGTTTTAGTTGGGTTCGTAATTTTACCCGGACTTTTTAATTGGGTTCGTAATTTTACCCGGAGTTTTAGTTGGGTTCGTATTTTTTACCCGGAGTTTTAATTGGGTTCGTATCTTTTACCCGGAGTTTTAGTTGGGTTCGTATTTTTACCCGGAGTTTTAGTTGAGTTCGCAATTTTACCCGGAGTTTTAGTTGGGTTCGTAATTTTACCCGGACTTTTTAGTTGGGTTCGTAATTTTACCCGGACTTTTTAGTTGGGTTCGTAATTTTACCCGGACATTTTAGTTGGGTTCGTAATTTTACCCGGAGTTTTAGTTGGGTTCATAATTTTACCCGGAGTTTTAGTTGGGTTCGTAATTTTACCCGGACCTTTTAGTTGGGTTCGTATTTTTTACCCGGACTTTTAGTTGGGTTCGTAATTTTACCCGGAGTTTTAGTTGGGTTCGTAATTTTACCCGGAGTCTTGAGTTACCCGGACTTTTTAGTTGGGTTCGTATTTTTACCCGGACTTTTAGTTGGGTTCGTAATTTTACCCGGAGTTTTAGTTGGGTTCGTAATTTTACCCGGAGTTTTAGTTAGGTTCGTAATTTTACCCGGAGTTTTACTTGGGTTCGTAATTTTACCCGGAGTTTTAGTTGGGTTCGTAATTTTACCCGGAGTTTTAGTTGGGTTCGTAATTTTACCCGGACTTTTTAGTTGGGTTCGTATTTTTTACCCGGACTTTTAGTTGGGTTCGTAATTTTACCCGGAGTTTTAGTTGGGTTCGTAATTTTACCCGGAGTTTTAGTTGAGTTCGTAATTTTACCCGGAGTTTTAGTTGGGTTCGTAATTTTATCCGGACTTTTTAGTTGGGTTCGTAATTTTACCCGGACTTTTTAGTTGGGTTCGTATTTTATACCCGGAGTTTTAGTTGGGTTCGTAATTTTACCCGGAGTTTTAGTTGGGTTCGTAATTTTACCCGGACTTTTTAGTTGGGTTCGTATTTTTTACCCGGACTTTTAGTTGGGTTCGTAATTTTACCCGGAGTTTTAGTTGGGTTCGTAATTTTACCCGGAGTTTTAGTTGGGTTCGTAATTTTACCCGGAGTTTTAGTTGGGTTCGTAATTTTACCCGGACTTTTTAGTTGGGTTCGTATTTTTTACCCGGACTTTTAGTTGGGTTCCTAATTTTACCCGGAGTTTTAGTTGGGTTCGTAATTTTACCCGGAGTTTTAGTTGAGTTCGTAATTTTACCCGGAGTTTTAGTTGGGTTCGTAATTTTACCCGGACTTTTTATTTGGGTTCGTAATTTTACCCGGACTTTTTAGTTGGGTTCGTAATTTTACCCGGACTTTTTAGTTGGGTTCGTATTTTTTACCCGGACTTTTAGTTCGGTTCGTAATTTTACCCGGAGTTTTAGTTGGGTTCGTAATTTTACCCGGAGTTTTAGTTGGGTTCGTAATTTTACCCGGAGTCTTGAGTTAATAGTTGGGTTCGTATTTTTACCCGGACTTTTAGTTGGGTTCGTAATTTTACCCGGAGTTTTAGTTGGGTTCGTAATTTTACCCGGAGTTTTAGTTGGGTTCGTAATTTTACCCGGAGTTTTACTTGGGTTCGTAATTTTACCCGGAGTTTTACTTGGGTTCGTAATTTTACCCGGAGTTTTAGTTGGGTTCGTAATTTTACCCGGTGTTTTAGTTGGGTTCGTAATTTTACCCGGCCTTTATAGTTGGGTTCGTATTTTTTACCCGGACTTTTAGTTGGGTTCGTAATTTTACCCGGAGTTTTAGTTGGGTTCGTAATTTTACCCGGAGTTTTAGTTGAGTTCGTAATTTTACCCGGAGTTTTAGTTGGGTTCGTAATTTTACCCGGATTTTTTAGTTGGGTTCGTAATTTTACCCGGACTTTTTAGTTGGGTTCGTATTTTTTACCCGGAGTTTTAGTTGGGTTCGTAATTTTACCCGGAGTTTTAGTTGGGTTCGTAATTTTACCCGGACTTTTTAGTTGGGTTCGTATTTTTTACCCGGACTTTTAGTTGGGTTCGTAATTTTACCCGGAGTTTTAGTTGGGTTCGAATTTTTTACCCGGAGTTTTAGTTGGGTTCGTATTTTTTATCCGGAGTTTTAGTTGGGTTCGTATTTTTACCCGGAGTTTTAGTTGTGTTGGTAATTTTACCCGGAGTTTTAGTTGGGTTCATATTTTTTACCAGACTTTTTAGTTGGGTTCGTATTTTTTACCCGGAGTTTTAGTTGGGTTCGTATTTTTTACCCGGAGTTTTAGTTGGGTTCGTATTTTTACCCGGAGTTTTAGTTGGGTTCGTATTTTTACCCGGAGTTTTAGTTGGGTTCGTATTTTTTACCCGGACTTTTTAGTTGGGTTAGTATTTTTGCCCGGAGTTTTAGTTGGGTTCGTATTTTTACCCGGACTTTTAGTTGGGTTCGTAATTTTACCCGGAGTTTTAGTTGGGTTCGTAATTTTACCCGGAGTTTTAGTTGGGTTCGTAATTTTACCCGGAGTTTTACTTGGGTTCGTAATTTTACCCGGAGTTTTAGTTGGGTTCGTAATTTTACCCGGAGTTTTAGTTGGGTTCGTAATTTTACCCGGACTTTTTAGTTGGGTTCGTATTTTTTACCCGGACTTTTAGTTGGGTTCGTAATTTTACCCGGAGTTTTAGTTGGGTTCGTAATTTTACCCGGAGTTTTAGTTGAGTTCGTAATTTTACCCGGAGTTTTAGTTGGGTTCGTAATTTTACCCGGACTTTTTAGTTGGGTTCGTAATTTTACCCGGACATTTTAGTTGCGTTCGTAATTTTACCCGGAGTTTTAGTTGGGTTCATAATTTTACCCGGAGTTTTAGTTGGGTTCGTAATTTTACTCGGACCTTTTAGTTGGGTTCGTATTTTTTACCCGGACTTTTAGTTGGGTTCGTAATTTTACCCGGAGTTTTAGTTGGGTTCGTAATTTTACCCGGAGTCTTGAGTTACCCGGACTTTTTAGTTGGGTTCGTATTTTTACCCGGACTTTTAGTTGGGTTCGTAATTTTACCCGGAGTTTTAGTTGGGTTCGTAATTTTACCCGGAGTTTTAGTTGGGTTCGTAATTTTACCCGGAGTTTTACTTGGGTTCGTAATTTTACCCGGAGTTTTAGTTGGGTTCGTAATTTTACCCGGAGTTTTAGTTGGGTTCGTAATTTTACCCGGACTTTTTAGTTGGGTTCGTATTTTTTACCCGGACTTTTAGTTGGGTTCGTAATTTTACCCGGAGTTTTAGTTGGGTTCGTAATTTTACCCGGAGTTTTAGTTGAGTTCGTAATTTTACCCGGAGTTTTAGTTGGGTTCGTAATTTTATCCGGACTTTTTAGTTGGGTTCGTAATTTTACCCGGACTTTTTAGTTGGGTTCGTATTTTATACCCGGAGTTTTAGTTGGGTTCGTAATTTTACCCGGAGTTTTAGTTGGGTTCGTAATTTTACCCGGACTTTTTAGTTGGGTTCGTATTTTTTACCCGGACTTTTAGTTGGGTTCGTAATTTTACCCGGAGTTTTAGTTGGGTTCGTAATTTTACCCGGAGTTTTAGTTGGGTTCGTAATTTTACCCGGAGTTTTAGTTGGGTTCGTAATTTTACCCGGACTTTTTAGTTGGGTTCGTATTTTTTACCCGGACTTTTAGTTGGGTTCCTAATTTTACCCGGAGTTTTAGTTGGGTTCGTAATTTTACCCGGAGTTTTAGTTGAGTTCGTAATTTTACCCGGAGTTTTAGTTGGGTTCGTAATTTTACCCGGACTTTTTATTTGGGTTCGTAATTTTACCCGGACTTTTTAGTTGGGTTCGTAATTTTACCCGGACTTTTTAGTTGGGTTCGTATTTTTTACCCGGACTTTTAGTTCGGTTCGTAATTTTACCCGGAGTTTTAGTTGGGTTCGTAATTTTACCCGGAGTTTTAGTTGGGTTCGTAATTTTACCCGGAGTCTTGAGTTAATAGTTGGGTTCGTATTTTTACCCGGACTTTTAGTTGGGTTCGTAATTTTACCCGGAGTTTTAGTTGGGTTCGTAATTTTACCCGGAGTTTTAGTTGGGTTCGTAATTTTACCCGGAGTTTTACTTGGGTTCGTAATTTTACCCGGAGTTTTACTTGGGTTCGTAATTTTACCCGGAGTTTTAGTTGGGTTCGTAATTTTACCCGGTGTTTTAGTTGGGTTCGTAATTTTACCCGGCCTTTATAGTTGGGTTCGTATTTTTTACCCGGACTTTTAGTTGGGTTCGTAATTTTACCCGGAGTTTTAGTTGGGTTCGTAATTTTACCCGGAGTTTTAGTTGAGTTCGTAATTTTACCCGGAGTTTTAGTTGGGTTCGTAATTTTACCCGGATTTTTTAGTTGGGTTCGTAATTTTACCCGGACTTTTTAGTTGGGTTCGTATTTTTTACCCGGAGTTTTAGTTGGGTTCGTAATTTTACCCGGAGTTTTAGTTGGGTTCGTAATTTTACCCGGACTTTTTAGTTGGGTTCGTATTTTTTACCCGGACTTTTAGTTGGGTTCGTAATTTTACCCGGAGTTTTAGTTGGGTTCGAATTTTTTACCCGGAGTTTTAGTTGGGTTCGTATTTTTTATCCGGAGTTTTAGTTGGGTTCGTATTTTTACCCGGAGTTTTAGTTGTGTTGGTAATTTTACCCGGAGTTTTAGTTGGGTTCATATTTTTTACCAGACTTTTTAGTTGGGTTCGTATTTTTTACCCGGAGTTTTAGTTGGGTTCGTATTTTTTACCCGGAGTTTTAGTTGGGTTCGTATTTTTACCCGGAGTTTTAGTTGGGTTCGTATTTTTACCCGGAGTTTTAGTTGGGTTCGTATTTTTTACCCGGACTTTTTAGTTGGGTTAGTATTTTTGCCCGGAGTTTTAGTTGGGTTCGTATTTTTACCCGGACTTTTAGTTGGGTTCGTAATTTTACCCGGAGTTTTAGTTGGGTTCGTAATTTTACCCGGAGTTTTAGTTGGGTTCGTAATTTTACCCGGAGTTTTACTTGGGTTCGTAATTTTACCCGGAGTTTTAGTTGGGTTCGTAATTTTACCCGGAGTTTTAGTTGGGTTCGTAATTTTACCCGGACTTTTTAGTTGGGTTCGTATTTTTTACCCGGACTTTTAGTTGGGTTCGTAATTTTACCCGGAGTTTTAGTTGGGTTCGTAATTTTACCCGGAGTTTTAGTTGAGTTCGTAATTTTACCCGGAGTTTTAGTTGGGTTCGTAATTTTACCCGGACTTTTTAGTTGGGTTCGTAATTTTACCCGGACATTTTAGTTGCGTTCGTAATTTTACCCGGAGTTTTAGTTGGGTTCATAATTTTACCCGGAGTTTTAGTTGGGTTCGTAATTTTACTCGGACCTTTTAGTTGGGTTCGTATTTTTTACCCGGACTTTTAGTTGGGTTCGTAATTTTACCCGGAGTTTTAGTTGGGTTCGTAATTTTACCCGGAGTCTTGAGTTACCCGGACTTTTTAGTTGGGTTCGTATTTTTACCCGGACTTTTAGTTGGGTTCGTAATTTTACCCGGAGTTTTAGTTGGGTTCGTAATTTTACCCGGAGTTTTAGTTGGGTTCGTAATTTTACCCGGAGTTTTACTTGGGTTCGTAATTTTACCCGGAGTTTTAGTTGGGTTCGTAATTTTACCCGGAGTTTTAGTTGGGTTCGTAATTTTACCCGGACTTTTTAGTTGGGTTCGTATTTTTTACCCGGACTTTTAGTTGGGTTCGTAATTTTACCCGGAGTTTTAGTTGGGTTCGTAATTTTACCCGGAGTTTTAGTTGAGTTCGTAATTTTACCCGGAGTTTTAGTTGGGTTCGTAATTTTACCCGGACTTTTTAGTTGGGTTCGTAATTTTACCCGGACTTTTTAGTTGGGTTCGTATTTTATACCAGGACTTTTAGTTGGGTTCGTAATTTTACCCGGAGTTTTAGTTGGGTTCGTAATTTTACCCGGACTTTTTAGTTGGGTTCGTATTTTTTACCCGGACTTTTAGTTGGGTTCGTAATTTTACCCGGAGTTTTAGTTGGGTTCGTAATTTTACCCGGAGTTTTAGTTGGGTTCGTAATTTTACCCGGAGTTTTAGTTGGGTTCGTAATTTTACCCGGACTTTTTAGTTGGGTTCGTATTTTTTACCCGGACTTTTAGTTGGGTTCCTAATTTTACCCGGAGTTTTAGTTGGGTTCGTAATTTTACCCGGAGTTTTAGTTGAGTTCGTAATTTTACCCGGAGTTTTAGTTGGGTTCGTAATTTTACCCGGACTTTTTATTTGGGTTCGTAATTTTACCCGGACTTTTTAGTTGGGTTCGTAATTTTACCCGGACTTTTTAGTTGGGTTCGTATTTTTTACCCGGACTTTTAGTTCGGTTCGTAATTTTACCCGGAGTTTTAGTTGGGTTCGTAATTTTACCCGGAGTTTTAGTTGGGTTCGTAATTTTACCCGGAGTCTTGAGTTAATAGTTGGGTTCGTATTTTTACCCGGACTTTTAGTTGGGTTCGTAATTTTACCCGGAGTTTTAGTTGGGTTCGTAATTTTACCCGGAGTTTTAGTTGGGTTCGTAATTTTACCCGGAGTTTTACTTGGGTTCGTAATTTTACCCGGAGTTTTACTTGGGTTCGTAATTTTACCCGGAGTTTTAGTTGGGTTCGTAATTTTACCCGGTGTTTTAGTTGGGTTCGTAATTTTACCCGGCCTTTATAGTTGGGTTCGTATTTTTTACCCGGACTTTTAGTTGGGTTCGTAATTTTACCCGGAGTTTTAGTTGGGTTCGTAATTTTACCCGGAGTTTTAGTTGAGTTCGTAATTTTACCCGGAGTTTTAGTTGGGTTCGTAATTTTACCCGGATTTTTTAGTTGGGTTCGTAATTTTACCCGGACTTTTTAGTTGGGTTCGTATTTTTTACCCGGAGTTTTAGTTGGGTTCGTAATTTTACCCGGAGTTTTAGTTGGGTTCGTAATTTTACCCGGACTTTTTAGTTGGGTTCGTATTTTTTACCCGGACTTTTAGTTGGGTTCGTAATTTTACCCGGAGTTTTAGTTGGGTTCGAATTTTTTACCCGGAGTTTTAGTTGGGTTCGTATTTTTTATCCGGAGTTTTAGTTGGGTTCGTATTTTTACCCGGAGTTTTAGTTGTGTTGGTAATTTTACCCGGAGTTTTAGTTGGGTTCATATTTTTTACCAGACTTTTTAGTTGGGTTCGTATTTTTTACCCGGAGTTTTAGTTGGGTTCGTATTTTTTACCCGGAGTTTTAGTTGGGTTCGTATTTTTACCCGGAGTTTTAGTTGGGTTCGTATTTTTACCCGGAGTTTTAGTTGGGTTCGTATTTTTTACCCGGACTTTTTAGTTGGGTTAGTATTTTTGCCCGGAGTTTTAGTTGGGTTCGTATTTTTACCCGGACTTTTAGTTGGGTTCGTAATTTTACCCGGAGTTTTAGTTGGGTTCGTAATTTTACCCGGAGTTTTACTTGGGTTCGTAATTTTACCCGGAGTTTTAGTTGGGTTCGTAATTTTACCCGGAGTTTTAGTTGGGTTCGTAATTTTACCCGGACTTTTTAGTTGGGTTCGTATTTTTTACCCGGACTTTTAGTTGGGTTCGTAATTTTACCCGGAGTTTTAGTTGGGTTCGTAATTTTACCCGGAGTTTTAGTTGAGTTCGTAATTTTACCCGGAGTTTTAGTTGGGTTCGTAATTTTACCCGGACTTTTTAGTTGGGTTCGTAATTTTACCCGGACATTTTAGTTGCGTTCGTAATTTTACCCGGAGTTTTAGTTGGGTTCATAATTTTACCCGGAGTTTTAGTTGGGTTCGTAATTTTACCCGGACCTTTTAGTTGGGTTCGTATTTTTTACCCGGACTTTTAGTTGGGTTCGTAATTTTACCCGGAGTTTTAGTTGGGTTCGTAATTTTACCCGGAGTCTTGAGTTACCCGGACTTTTTAGTTGGGTTCGTATTTTTACCCGGACTTTTAGTTGGGTTCGTAATTTTACCCGGAGTTTTAGTTGGGTTCGTAATTTTACCCGGAGTTTTAGTTGGGTTCGTAATTTTACCCGGAGTTTTACTTGGGTTCGTAATTTTACCCGGAGTTTTAGTTGGGTTCGTAATTTTACCCGGAGTTTTAGTTGGGTTCGTAACATTACCCGGACTTTTTAGTTGGGTTCGTATTTTTTACCCGGACTTTTAGTTGGGTTCGTAATTTTACCCGGAGTTTTAGTTGGGTTCGTAATTTTACCCGGAGTTTTAGTTGGGTTCGTAATTTTACCCGGACTTTTTAGTTGGGTTCGTATTTTTTACCCGGAGTTTTAGTTGAGTTCGTAATTTTACCCGGAGTTTTAGTTGGGTTCGTAATTTTACCCGGACTTTTTAGTTGGGTTCGTAATTTTACCCGGACTTTTTAGTTGGGTTCGTATTTTATACCCGGACTTTTAGTTGGGTTCGTAATTTTACCCGGAGTTTTAGTTGGGTTCGTAATTTTACCCGAAGTTTTAGTTGAGTTCGTAATTTTACCCGGAGTTTTAGTTGGGTTCGTAATTTTACCCGGACTTTTTAGTTGGGTTCGTATTTTTTACCCGGACTTTTAGTTGGGTTCCTAATTTTACCCGGAGTTTTAGTTGGGTTCGTAATTTTACCCGGAGTTTTAGTTGAGTTCGTAATTTTACCCGGAGTTTTAGTTGGGTTCGTAATTTTACCCGGACTTTTTATTTGGGTTCGTAATTTTACCCGGACTTTTTAGTTGGGTTCGTAATTTTACCCGGAGTTTTAGTTGGGTTCGTAATTTTACCCGGAGTTTTACTTGGGTTCGTAATTTTACCCGGACTTTTTAGTTGGGTTCGTATTTTTTACCCGGACTTTTAGTTGGGTTCGTAATTTTAACCGGACTTTTTAGTTGGGTTTGTATTTTTAACCCGGACTTTTAGTTGGGTTCGTAATTTTACCCGGAGTTTTAGTTGGGTTCGTAATTTTACCCGGAGTTGCACTTGGGTTCGTAATTTTACCCGGACTTTTTAGTTGGGTTCGTATTTTTTACCCGGACTGTTAGTTGGGTTCGTAATTTTACCCGGATTTTTTAGTTGGGTTCGTATTTTTTACCCGGACTTTTAGTTGGGTTCGTAATTTTACCCGGAGTTTTAGTTGGGTTCGTAATTTTACCCGGAGTTTTACTTGGGTTCGTAATTTTACCCGGACTTTTTAGTTGGGTTTGTATTTTTTACCCGGACTGTTAGTTGGGTTCGTAATTTTACCCGGATTTTTTAGTTGGGTTCGTATTTTTTACCCGGACTTTTAGTTGGGTTCGTAATTTTACCCGGAGTTTTAGTTGGGTTCGTAATTTTACCCGGAGTTTTACTTGGGTTCGTAATTTTACCCGGACTTTTTAGTTGGGTTCGTATTTTTTACCCGGACTTTTAGTTGGGTTCGTAATTTTACCCGGAGTTTTAGTTGGGTTCGTAATTTTACCCGGAGTTTTAGTTGAGTTCGTAATTTTACCCGGAGTTTTAGTTGGGTTCGTAATTTTACCCGGACTTTTTAGTTGGGTTCGTAATTTTACCCGGACTTTTTAGTTGGGTTCGTATTTTATACCAGGACTTTTAGTTGGGTTCGTAATTTTACCCGGAGTTTTAGTTGGGTTCGTAATTTTACCCGGACTTTTTAGTTGGGTTCGTATTTTTTACCCGGACTTTTAGTTGGGTTCGTAATTTTACCCGGAGTTTTAGTTGGGTTCGTAATTTTACCCGGAGTTTTAGTTGGGTTCGTAATTTTACCCGGAGTTTTAGTTGGGTTCGTAATTTTACCCGGACTTTTTAGTTGGGTTCGTATTTTTTACCCGGACTTTTAGTTGGGTTCCTAATTTTACCCGGAGTTTTAGTTGGGTTCGTAATTTTACCCGGAGTTTTAGTTGAGTTCGTAATTTTACCCGGAGTTTTAGTTGGGTTCGTAATTTTACCCGGACTTTTTATTTGGGTTCGTAATTTTACCCGGACTTTTTAGTTGGGTTCGTAATTTTACCCGGACTTTTTAGTTGGGTTCGTATTTTTTACCCGGACTTTTAGTTCGGTTCGTAATTTTACCCGGAGTTTTAGTTGGGTTCGTAATTTTACCCGGAGTTTTAGTTGGGTTCGTATTTTTACCCGGAGTCTTGAGTTAATAGTTGGGTTCGTATTTTTACCCGGACTTTTAGTTGGGTTCGTAATTTTACCCGGAGTTTTAGTTGGGTTCGTAATTTTACCCGGAGTTTTAGTTGGGTTCGTAATTTTACCCGGAGTTTTACTTGGGTTCGTAATTTTACCCGGAGTTTTACTTGGGTTCGTAATTTTACCCGGAGTTTTAGTTGGGTTCGTAATTTTACCCGGTGTTTTAGTTGGGTTCGTAATTTTACCCGGCCTTTATAGTTGGGTTCGTATTTTTTACCCGGACTTTTAGTTGGGTTCGTAATTTTACCCGGAGTTTTAGTTGGGTTCGTAATTTTACCCGGAGTTTTAGTTGAGTTCGTAATTTTACCCGGAGTTTTAGTTGGGTTCGTAATTTTACCCGGATTTTTTAGTTGGGTTCGTAATTTTACCCGGACTTTTTAGTTGGGTTCGTATTTTTTACCCGGAGTTTTAGTTGGGTTCGTAATTTTACCCGGAGTTTTAGTTGGGTTCGTAATTTTACCCGGACTTTTTAGTTGGGTTCGTATTTTTTACCCGGACTTTTAGTTGGGTTCGTAATTTTACCCGGAGTTTTAGTTGGGTTCGAATTTTTTACCCGGAGTTTTAGTTGGGTTCGTATTTTTTATCCGGAGTTTTAGTTGGGTTCGTATTTTTACCCGGAGTTTTAGTTGTGTTGGTAATTTTACCCGGAGTTTTAGTTGGGTTCATATTTTTTACCAGACTTTTTAGTTGGGTTCGTATTTTTTACCCGGAGTTTTAGTTGGGTTCGTATTTTTTACCCGGAGTTTTAGTTGGGTTCGTATTTTTACCCGGAGTTTTAGTTGGGTTCGTATTTTTACCCGGAGTTTTAGTTGGGTTCGTATTTTTTACCCGGACTTTTTAGTTGGGTTAGTATTTTTGCCCGGAGTTTTAGTTGGGTTCGTATTTTTACCCGGACTTTTAGTTGGGTTCGTAATTTTACCCGGAGTTTTAGTTGGGTTCGTAATTTTACCCGGAGTTTTAGTTGGGTTCGTAATTTTACCCGGAGTTTTACTTGGGTTCGTAATTTTACCCGGAGTTTTAGTTGGGTTCGTAATTTTACCCGGAGTTTTAGTTGGGTTCGTAATTTTACCCGGACTTTTTAGTTGGGTTCGTATTTTTTACCCGGACTTTTAGTTGGGTTCGTAATTTTACCCGGAGTTTTAGTTGGGTTCGTAATTTTACCCGGAGTTTTAGTTGAGTTCGTAATTTTACCCGGAGTTTTAGTTGGGTTCGTAATTTTACCCGGACTTTTTAGTTGGGTTCGTAATTTTACCCGGACATTTTAGTTGCGTTCGTAATTTTACCCGGAGTTTTAGTTGGGTTCATAATTTTACCCGGAGTTTTAGTTGGGTTCGTAATTTTACCCGGACCTTTTAGTTGGGTTCGTATTTTTTACCCGGACTTTTAGTTGGGTTCGTAATTTTACCCGGAGTTTTAGTTGGGTTCGTAATTTTACCCGGAGTCTTGAGTTACCCGGACTTTTTAGTTGGGTTCGTATTTTTACCCGGACTTTTAGTTGGGTTCGTAATTTTACCCGGAGTTTTAGTTGGGTTCGTAATTTTACCCGGAGTTTTAGTTGGGTTCGTAATTTTACCCGGAGTTTTACTTGGGTTCGTAATTTTACCCGGAGTTTTAGTTGGGTTCGTAATTTTACCCGGAGTTTTAGTTGGGTTCGTAACATTACCCGGACTTTTTAGTTGGGTTCGTATTTTTTACCCGGACTTTTAGTTGGGTTCGTAATTTTACCCGGAGTTTTAGTTGGGTTCGTAATTTTACCCGGAGTTTTAGTTGGGTTCGTAATTTTACCCGGACTTTTTAGTTGGGTTCGTATTTTTTACCCGGAGTTTTAGTTGAGTTCGTAATTTTACCCGGAGTTTTAGTTGGGTTCGTAATTTTACCCGGACTTTTTAGTTGGGTTCGTAATTTTACCCGGACTTTTTAGTTGGGTTCGTATTTTATACCCGGACTTTTAGTTGGGTTCGTAATTTTACCCGGAGTTTTAGTTGGGTTCGTAATTTTACCCGAAGTTTTAGTTGAGTTCGTAATTTTACCCGGAGTTTTAGTTGGGTTCGTAATTTTACCCGGACTTTTTAGTTGGGTTCGTATTTTTTACCCGGACTTTTAGTTGGGTTCCTAATTTTACCCGGAGTTTTAGTTGGGTTCGTAATTTTACCCGGAGTTTTAGTTGAGTTCGTAATTTTACCCGGAGTTTTAGTTGGGTTCGTAATTTTACCCGGACTTTTTATTTGGGTTCGTAATTTTACCCGGACTTTTTAGTTGGGTTCGTAATTTTACCCGGAGTTTTAGTTGGGTTCGTAATTTTACCCGGAGTTTTACTTGGGTTCGTAATTTTACCCGGACTTTTTAGTTGGGTTCGTATTTTTTACCCGGACTTTTAGTTGGGTTCGTAATTTTAACCGGACTTTTTAGTTGGGTTTGTATTTTTAACCCGGACTTTTAGTTGGGTTCGTAATTTTACCCGGAGTTTTAGTTGGGTTCGTAATTTTACCCGGAGTTGCACTTGGGTTCGTAATTTTACCCGGACTTTTTAGTTGGGTTCGTATTTTTTACCCGGACTGTTAGTTGGGTTCGTAATTTTACCCGGATTTTTTAGTTGGGTTCGTATTTTTTACCCGGACTTTTAGTTGGGTTCGTAATTTTACCCGGAGTTTTAGTTGGGTTCGTAATTTTACCCGGAGTTTTACTTGGGTTCGTAATTTTACCCGGACTTTTTAGTTGGGTTTGTATTTTTTACCCGGACTGTTAGTTGGGTTCGTAATTTTACCCGGATTTTTTAGTTGGGTTCGTATTTTTTACCCGGACTTTTAGTTGGGTTCGTAATTTTACCCGGAGTTTTAGTTGGGTTCGTAATTTTACCCGGAGTTTTACTTGGGCTCGTAATTTTACCCGGACTTTTTAGTTGGGTTTGTATTTTTTACCCGGAGTTTTAGTTGGGTTCGTAATTTTACCCGGACTTTTTAATTGGGTTCGTAATTTTACCCGGAGTTTTAGTTGGGTGCGTATTTTTTACCCGGAGTTTTAGTTGGGTTCGTATTTTTACCCGGAGTTTTAGTTGAGTTCGCAATTTTACCCGGAGTTTTAGTTGGGTTCGTAATTTTACCCGGACTTTTTAGTTGGGTTCGTAATTTTACCCGGACTTTTTAGTTGGGTTCGTAATTTTACCCGGACATTTTAGTTGGGTTCGTAATTTTACCCGGAGTTTTAGTTGGGTTCATAATTTTACCCGGAGTTTTAGTTGGGTTCGTAATTTTACCCGGACCTTTTAGTTGGGTTCGTATTTTTTACCCGGACTTTTAGTTGCTTTCGTAATTTTACCCGGAGTTTTAGTTGGGTTCGTAATTTTACCCGGTGTCTTGAGTTACCCGGACGTTTTAGCTGGGTTCGTATTTTTACCCGGACTTTTAGTTGGGTTCGTAATTTTACCCGGAGTTTTAGTTGGGTTCGTAATTTTACCCGGAGTTTTAGTTGGGTTCGTAATTTTACCCGGAGTTTTACTTGGGTTCGTAATTTTACCAGGAGTTTTAGTTGGGTTCGTAATTTTACCCGGAGTTTTAGTTGGGTTCGTAATTTTACCCGGACTTTTTAGTTGGGTTCGTATTTTTTACCCGGACTTTTAGTTGGGTTCGTAATTTTACCCGGAGTTTTAGTTGGGTTCGTAATTTTACCTGGAGTTTTAGTTGAGTTCGTAATTTTACCCGGAGTTTTAGTTGGGTTCGTAATTTTACCCGGACTTTTTAGTTGGGTTCGTAATTTTACCCGGACTTTTTAGTTGGGTTCGTATTTTATACCCGGAGTTTTAGTTGGGTTCGTAATTTTACCCGGAGTTTTAGTTGGGTTCGTAATTTTACCCGGACTTTTTAGTTGGGTTCGTATTTTTTACCCGGACTTTTAGTTGGGTTCGTAATTTTACCCGGAGTTTTAGTTGGGTTCGTAATTTTACCCGGAGTTTTAGTTGGGTTCGTAATTTTACCCGGAGTTTTAGTTGGGTTCGTAATTTTACCCGGACTTTTTAGTTGGGTTCGTATTTTTTACCCGGACTTTTAGTTGGGTTCCTAATTTTACCCGGAGTTTTAGTTGGGTTCGTAATTTTACCCGGAGTTTTAGTTGAGTTCGTAATTTTACCCGGAGTTTTAGTTGGGTTCGTAATTTTACCCGGACTTTTTATTTGGGCTCGTAATTTTACCCGGACTTTTTAGTTGGGTTCGTAATTTTACCCGGAGTTTTAGTTGGGTTCGTAATTTTACCCGGAGTTTTACTTGGGTTCGTAATTTTACCCGGACTTTTTAGTTGGGTTCGTATTTTTTACCCGGACTTTTAGTTGGGTTCGTAATTTTACCCGGAGTTTTAGTTGGGTTCGTAATTTTACCCGGAGTTTTAGTTGGGTTCGTAATTTTACCCGGAGTCTTGAGTTAATAGTTGGGTTCGTATTTTTACCCGGACTTTTAGTTGGGTTCGTAATTTTACCCGGAGTTTTAGTTGGGTTCGTAATTTTACCCGGAGTTTTAGTTGGGTTCGTAATTTTACCCGGAGTTTTACTTGGGTTCGTAATTTTAACCGGAGTTTTACTTGGGTTCGTAATTTTACCCGGAGTTTTAGTTGGGTTCGTAATTTTACCCGGAGTTTTAGTTGGGTTCGTAATTTTACCCGGCCTTTATAGTTGGGTTCGTATTTTTTACCCGGACTTTTAGTTGGGTTCGTAACTTTACCCGGAGTTTTAGTTGGGTTCGTAATTTTACCCGGAGTTTTAGTTGAGTTCGTAATTTTACCCGGAGTTTTAGTTGGGTTCGTAATTTTACCCGGATTTTTTAGTTGGGTTCGTAATTTTACCCGGACTTTTTAGTTGGGTTCGTATTTTTTACCCGGAGTTTTAGTTGGGTTCGTAATTTTACCCGGAGTTTTAGTTGGGTTCGTAATTTTACCCGGACTTTTTAGTTGGGTTCGTATTTTTTACCCGGACTTTTAGTTGGGTTCGTAATTTTACCCGGAGTTTTAGTTGGGTTCGAATTTTTTACCCGGAGTTTTAGTTGGGTTCGTATTTTTTATCCGGAGTTGTAGTTGGGTTCGTATTTTTACCCGGAGTTTTAGTTGTGTTGGTAATTTTACCCGGAGTTTTAGTTGGGTTCATATTTTTTACCAGACTTTTTAGTTGGGTTCGTATTTTTTACCCGGAGTTTTAGTTGGGTTCGTATTTTTTACCCGGAGTTTTAGTTGGGTTCGTATTTTTACCCGGAGTTTTAGTTGGGTTCGTATTTTTACCCGGAGTTTTAGTTGGGTTCGTATTTTTTACCCGGACTTTTTAGTTGGGTTAGTATTTTTGCCCGGAGTTTTAGTTGGGTCCGTATTTTTTACCCGGAGTTTTAGTTGGGTTCGTATTTTTACCCGGAGTTTTAGTTGGGTTCGTATTTTTACCCGGAGTTTTAGTTGGGTTCGTATTTTTTACCCGGACTTTTTAGTTGGGTTAGTATTTTTGCCCAGAGTTTTAGTTGGGTTCGTATTTTTTTACCCGGAGTTTTAGTTGGGTTCTAAATGTTACCCGGACTTTTTTGTTTGGTTCGTATTTTTTACCCGGAGTTTTAGTTGGGTTCGTAATTTTACCCGGACTTTTTAGTTGGGTTCGTAATTTTACCCGGAGTTTTAGTTGGGTTCGTAATTTTACCCCGAGTTTTAGTTGGGTTCGTAATTTTACTCGGAGTTTTAGTTGGGTTCGTAATTTTACCCGGAGTTTTAGTTGGGTTCGTAATTTTACCCGGACTTTTTAGTTGGGTTCGTATTTTTTACCCGGACTTTTAGTTGGGTTCCTAATTTTACCCGGAGTTTTAGTTGGGTTCGTAATTTTACCCGGAGTTTTAGTTGAGTTCGTAATTTTACCCGGAGTTTTAGTTGGGTTCGTAATTTTACCCGGACTTTTTATTTGGGTTCGTAATTTTACCCGGACTTTTTAGTTGGGTTCGTAATTTTACCCGGAGTTTTAGTTGGGTTCGTAATTTTACCCGGAGTTTTACTTGGGTTCGTAATTTTACCCGGACTTTTTAGTTGGGTTCGTATTTTTTACCCGGACTTTTAGTTGGGTTCGTAATTTTAACCGGACTTTTTAGTTGGGTTCGTATTTTTTACCCGGACTTTTAGTTGGGTTCGTAATTTTACCCGGAGTTTTAGTTGGGTTCGTAATTTTACCCGGAGTTTCACTTGGGTTCGTAATTTTACCCGGACTTTTTAGTTGGGTTCGTATTTTTTACCCGGACTTTTAGTTGGGTTCGTAATTTTACCCGGACTTTTTAGTTGGGTTCGTATTTTTTACCCGGACTTTTAGTTGGGTTCGTAATTTTACCCGGAGTTTTACTTGGGTTCGTAATTTTACCCGGACTTTTTAGTTGGGTTTGTATTTTTTACCCGGAGTTTTAGTTGGGTTCGTAATTTTACCCGGAGTTTTAGTTGGGTTCGTAATTTTACCCGGAGTTTTACTTGGGTTCGTAATTTTACCCGGAGTTTTAGTTGGGTTCGTAATTTTACCCGGAGTTTTAGTTGGGTTCGTAATTTTACCCGGACTTTTTAGTTGGGTTCGTATTTTTTACCCGGACTTTTAGTTGGGTTCGTAATTTTACCCGGAGTTTTAGTTGGGTTCGTAATTTTACCCGGAGTTTTAGTTGAGTTCGTAATTTTACCCGGAGTTTTAGTTGGGTTCGTAATTTTACCCGGACTTTTTAGTTGGGTTCGTAATTTTACCCGGACTTTTTAGTTGGGTTCGTATTTTATACCCGGACTTTTAGTTGGGTTCGTAATTTTACCCGGAGTTTTAGTTGGGTTCGTAATTTTACCCGAAGTTTTAGTTGAGTTCGTAATTTTACCCGGAGTTTTAGTTGGGTTCGTAATTTTACCCGGACTTTTTAGTTGGGATCGTATTTTTTACCCGGACTTTTAGTTGGGTTCCTAATTTTACCCGGAGTTTTAGTTGGGTTCGTAATTTTACCCGGAGTTTTAATTGAGTTCGTAATTTTACCCGGAGTTTTAGTTGGGTTCGTAATTTTACCCGGACTTTTTATTTGGGTTCGTAATTTTACCCGGACTTTTTAGTTGGGTTCGTAATTTTACCCAGAGTTTTAGTTGGGTTCGTAATTTTACCCGGAGTTTTACTTGGGTTCGTAATTTTACCCGGAGTTTTAGTTGGGTTCGTAATTTTACCCGGACTTTTTAATTGGGTTCGTAATTTTACCCGGAGTTTTAGTTGGGTGCGTATTTTTTACCCGGACTTTTAGTTGGGTTCGTAATTTTACCCGGAGTTTTAGTTGAGTTCGCAATTTTACCCGGACTTTCACTTGGGTTCGTAATTTTACCCGGACTTTTTAGTTGGGTTCGTAATTTTACCCGGACTTTTTAGTTGGGTTCGTAATTTTACCCGGACATTTTAGTTGGGTTCGTAATTTTACCCGGAGTTTTAGTTGGGTTCATAATTTTACCCGGAGTTTTAGTTGGGTTCGTAATTTTACCCGGACCTTTTAGTTGGGTTCGTATTTTTTACCCGGACTTTTAGTTGGGTTCGTAATTTTACCCGGAGTTTTAGTTGGGTTCGTAATTTTACCCGGTGTCTTGAGTTACCCGGACGTTTTAGCTGGGTTCGTATTTTTACCCGGACTTTTAGTTGGGTTCGTAATTTTACCCGGAGTTTTAGTTGGGTTCGTAATTTTACCCGGAGTTTTAGTTGGGTTCGTAATTTTACCCGGAGTTTTACTTGGGTTCGTAATTTTACCCGGAGTTTTAGTTGGGTTCGTAATTTTACCCGGAGTTTTAGTTGGGTTCGTAATTTTACCCGGACTTTTTAGTTGGGTTCGTATTTTTTACCCGGACTTTTAGTTGGGTTCGTAATTTTACCCGGAGTTTTAGTTGGGTTCGTAATTTTACCTGGAGTTTTAGTTGAGTTCGTAATTTTACCCGGAGTTTTAGTTGGGTTCGTAATTTTGCCCGGACTTTTTAGTTGGGTTCGTAATTTTACCCGGACTTTTTAGTTGGGTTCGTATTTTATACCCGGAGTTTTAGTTGGGTTCGTAATTTTACCCGGAGTTTTAGTTGGGTTCGTAATTTTACCCGGACTTTTTAGTTGGGTTCGTATTTTTTACCCGGACTTTTAGTTGGGTTCGTAATTTTACCCGGAGTTTTAGTTGGGTTCGTAATTTTACCCGGAGTTTTAGTTGGGTTCGTAATTTTACCCGGACTTTTTAGTTGGGTTCGTATTTTTTACCCGGACTTTTAGTTGGGTTCCTAATTTTACCCGGAGTTTTAGTTGGGTTCGTAATTTTACCCGGAGTTTTAGTTGAGTTCGTAATTTTACCCGGAGTTTTAGTTGGGTTCGTAATTTTACCCGGACTTTTTATTTGGGTTCGTAATTTTACCCGGACTTTTTAGTTGGGTTCGTAATTTTACCCGGAGTTTTAGTTGGGTTCGTAATTTTACCCGGAGTTTTACTTGGGTTCGTAATTTTACCCGGACTTTTTAGTTGGGTTCGTATTTTTTACCCGGACTTTTAGTTGGGTTCGTAATTTTACCCGGAGTTTTAGTTGGGTTCGTAATTTTACCCGGAGTTTTAGTTGGGTTCGTAATTTTACCCGGAGTCTTGAGTTAATAGTTGGGTTCGTATTTTTACCCGGACTTTTAGTTGGGTTCGTAATTTTACCCGGAGTTTTAGTTGGGTTCGTAATTTTACCCGGAGTTTTAGTTGGGTTCGTAATTTTACCCGGAGTTTTACTTGGGTTCGTAATTTTACCCGGAGTTTTACTTGGGTTCGTAATTTTACCCGGAGTTTTAGTTGGGTTCGTAATTTTACCCGGAGTTTTAGTTGGGTTCGTAATTTTACCCGGCCTTTATAGTTGGGTTCGTATTTTTTACCCGGACTTTTAGTTGGGTTCGTAATTTTACCCGGAGTTTTAGTTGGGTTCGTAATTTTACCCGGAGTTTTAGTTGAGTTCGTAATTTTACCCGGAGTTTTAGTTGGGTTCGTAATTTTACCCGGATTTTTTAGTTGGGTTCGTAATTTTACCCGGACTTTTTAGTTGGGTTCGTATTTTTTACCCGGAGTTTTAGTTGGGTTCGTAATTTTACCCGGAGTTTTAGTTGGGTTCGTAATTTTACCCGGACTTTTTAGTTGGGTTCGTATTTTTTACCCGGACTTTTAGTTGGGTTCGTAATTTTACCCGGAGTTTTAGTTGGGTTCGAATTTTTTACCCGGAGTTTTAGTTGGGTTCGTATTTTTTATCCGGAGTTTTAGTTGGGTTCGTATTTTTACCCGGAGTTTTAGTTGTGTTGGTAATTTTACCCGGAGTTTTAGTTGGGTTCATATTTTTTACCAGACTTTTTAGTTGGGTTCGTATTTTTTACCCGGAGTTTTAGTTGGGTTCGTATTTTTTACCCGGAGTTTTAGTTGGGTTCGTATTTTTACCCGGAGTTTTAGTTGGGTTCGTATTTTTACCCGGAGTTTTAGTTGGGTTCGTATTTTTTACCCGGACTTTTTAGTTGGGTTAGTATTTTTGCCCGGAGTTTTAGTTGGGTCCGTATTTTTTACCCGGAGTTTTAGTTGGGTTCGTATTTTTACCCGGAGTTTTAGTTGGGTTCGTATTTTTACCCGGAGTTTTAGTTGGGTTCGTATTTTTTACCCGGACTTTTTAGTTGGGTTAGTATTTTTGCCCAGAGTTTTAGTTGGGTTCGTATTTTTTTACCCGGAGTTTTAGTTGGGTTCTAAATGTTACCCGGACTTTTTTGTTTGGTTCGTATTTTTTACCCGGAGTTTTAGTTGGGTTCGTAATTTTACCCGGACTTTTTAGTTGGGTTCGTCATTTTACCCGGAGTTTTAGTTGGGTTCGTAATTTTACCCCGAGTTTTAGTTGGGTTCGTAATTTTACTCGGAGTTTTAGTTGGGTTCGTAATTTTACCCGGAGTTTTAGTTGGGTTCGTAATTTTACCCGGACTTTTTAGTTGGGTTCGTATTTTTTACCCGGACTTTTAGTTGGGTTCCTAATTTTACCCGGAGTTTTAGTTGGGTTCGTAATTTTACCCGGAGTTTTAGTTGAGTTCGTAATTTTACCCGGAGTTTTAGTTGGGTTCGTAATTTTACCCGGACTTTTTATTTGGGTTCGTAATTTTACCCGGACTTTTTAGTTGGGTTCGTAATTTTACCCGGAGTTTTAGTTGGGTTCGTAATTTTACCCGGAGTTTTACTTGGGTTCGTAATTTTACCCGGACTTTTTAGTTGGGTTCGTATTTTTTACCCGGACTTTTAGTTGGGTTCGTAATTTTAACCGGACTTTTTAGTTGGGTTCGTATTTTTTACCCGGACTTTTAGTTGGGTTCGTAATTTTACCCGGAGTTTTAGTTGGGTTCGTAATTTTACCCGGAGTTTCACTTGGGTTCGTAATTTTACCCGGACTTTTTAGTTGGGTTCGTATTTTTTACCCGGACTTTTAGTTGGGTTCGTAATTTTACCCGGACTTTTTAGTTGGGTTCGTATTTTTTACCCGGACTTTTAGTTGGGTTCGTAATTTTACCCGGAGTTTTACTTGGGTTCGTAATTTTACCCGGACTTTTTAGTTGGGTTTGTATTTTTTACCCGGAGTTTTAGTTGGGTTCGTAATTTTACCCGGACTGTTTAATTGGGTTCGTAATTTTAGCCGGAGTTTTAGTTGGGTTCGTATTTTTTACCCGGAGTTTTAATTGGGTTCGTATCTTTTACCCGGAGTTTTAGTTGGGTTCGTATTTTTACCCGGAGTTTTAGTTGAGTTCGTAATTTTACCCGGAGTTTTAGTTGGGTTCGTAATTTTACCCGGACTTTTTAGTTGGGTTCGTAATTTTACCCGGACTTTTTAGTTGGGTTCGTAATTTTACCCGGACATTTTAGTTGGGTTCGTAATTTTACCCGGAGTTTTAGGTGGGTTCATAATTTTACCCGGAGTTTTAGTTGGGTTCGTAATTTTACCCGGACCTTTTAGTTGGGTTCGTATTTTTTACCCGGACTTTTAGTTGGGTTCGTAATTTTACCCGGAGTTTTAGTTGGGTTCGTAATTTTACCCGGAGTCTTGAGTTACCCGGACTTTTAGTTGGGTTCGTATTTTTACCCGGACTTTTAGTTGGGTTCGTAATTTTACCCGGAGTTTTAGTTGGGTTCGTAATTTTACCCGGAGTTTTACTTGGGTTCGTAATTTTACCCGGAGTTTTAGTTGGGTTCGTAATTTTACCCGGAGTTTTAGTTGGGTTCGTAATTTTACCCGGAGTTTTAGTGGAGTTCGTAATTTTACCCGGAGTTTTAGTTGGGTTCGTAATTTTACCCGGACTTTTTATTTGGGTTCGTAATTTTACCCGGACTTTTTAGTTGGGTTCGTAATTTTACCCGGAGTTTTAGTTGGGTTCGTAATTTTACCCGGAGTTTTACTTGGGTTCGTAATTTTACCCGGACTTTTTAGTTGGGTTCGTATTTTTTACCCGGACTTTTAGTTGGGTTCGTAATTTTACCCGGAGTTTTAGTTGGGTTCGTAATTTTACCCGGAGTTTTAGTTGGGTTCGTAATTTTACCCGGAGTCTTGAGTTAATAGTTGGGTTCGTATTTTTACCCGGACTTTTAGTTGGGTTCGTAATTTTACCCGGAGTTTTAGTTGGGTTCGTAATTTTACCCGGAGTTTTAGTTGGGTTCGTAATTTTACCCGGAGTTTTACTTGGGTTCGTAATTTTACCCGGAGTTTTACTTGGGTTCGTAATTTTACCCGGAGTTTTAGTTGGATTCGTAATTTTACCCGGAGTTTTAGTTGGGTTCGTAATTTTACCCGGCCTTTATAGTTGGGTTCGTATTTTTTACCCGGACTTTTAGTTGGGTTCGTAATTTTACCCGGAGTTTTAGTTGGGTTCGTAATTTTACTCGGAGTTTTAGTTGGGTTTGTAATTTTACCCGGAGTTTTAGTTGGGTTCGTAATTTTACCCGGATTTTTTAGTTGGGTTCGTAATTTTACCCGGACTTTTTAGTTGGGTTCGTATTTTTTACCCGGAGTTTTAGTTGGGTTCGTAATTTTACCCGGAGTTTTAGTTGGGTTCGTAATTTTACCCGGACTTTTTAGTTGGGTTCGTATTTTTTACCCGGACTTTTAGTTGGGTTCGTAATTTTACCCGGAGTTTTAGTTGGGTTCGAATTTTTTACCCGGAGTTTTAGTTGGGTTCGTATTTTTTATCCGGAGTTTTAGTTGGGTTCGTATTTTTACCCGGAGTTTTAGTTGTGTTGGTACTTTTACCCGGAGTTTTAGTTGGGTTCATATTTTTTACCAGACTTTTTAGTTGGGTTCGTATTTTTTACCCGGAGTTTTAGTTGGGTTCGTATTTTTTACCCGGAGTTTTAGTTGGGTTCGTATTTTTACCCGGAGTTTTAGTTGGGTTCGTATTTTTACCCGGAGTTTTAGTTGGGTTCGTATTTTTTACCCGGACTTTTTAGTTGGGTTAGTATTTTTGCCCGGAGTTTTAGTTGGGTCCGTATTTTTTACCCGGAGTTTTAGTTGGGTTCGTATTTTTACCCGGAGTTTTAGTTGGGTTCGTATTTTTACCCGGAGTTTTAGTTGGGTTCGTACTTTTTACCCGGACTTTTTAGTTGGGTTAGTATTTTTGCCCAGAGTTTTAGTTGGGTTCGTATTTTTTTACCCGGAGTTTTAGTTGGGTTCTAAATGTTACCCGGACTTTTTTGTTTGGTTCGTATTTTTTACCCGGAGTTTTAGTTGGGTTCGTAATTTTACCCGGACTTTTTAGTTGGGTTCGTAATTTTACCCGGAGTTTTAGTTGGGTTCGTAACTTTACCCCGAGTTTTAGTTGGGTTCGTAATTTTACTCGGAGTTTTAGTTGGGTTCGTAATTTTACCCGGAGTTTTAGTTGGGTTCGTAATTTTACCCGGACTTTTTAGTTGGGTTCGTATTTTTTACCCGGACTTTTAGTTGGGTTCCTAATTTTACCCGGAGTTTTAGTTGGGTTCGTAATTTTACCCGGAGTTTTAGTTGAGTTCGTAATTTTACCCGGAGTTTTAGTTGGGTTCGTAATTTTACCCGGACTTTTTATTTGGGTTCGTAATTTTACCCGGACTTTTTAGTTGGGTTCGTAATTTTACCCGGAGTTTTAGTTGGGTTCGTAATTTTACCCGGAGTTTTACTTGGGTTCGTAATTTTACCCGGACTTTTTAGTTGGGTTCGTATTTTTTACCCGGACTTTTAGTTGGGTTCGTAATTTTAACCGGACTTTTTAGTTGGGTTCGTATTTTTTACCCGGACTTTTAGTTGGGTTCGTAATTTTACCCGGAGTTTTAGTTGGGTTCGTAATTTTACCCGGAGTTTCACTTGGGTTCGTAATTTTACCCGGACTTTTTAGTTGGGTTCGTATTTTTTACCCGGACTTTTAGTTGGGATCGTAATTTTACCCGGACTTTTTAGTTGGGTTCGTATTTTTTACCCGGACTTTTAGTTGGGTTCGTAATTTTACCCGGAGTTTTACTTGGGTTCGTAATTTTACCCGGACTTTTTAGTTGGGTTTGTATTTTTTACCCGGAGTTTTAGTTGGGTTCGTAATTTTACCCGGACTTTTTAATTGGGTTCGTAATTTTACCCGGAGTTTTAGTTGGGTTCGTATTTTTTACCCGGAGTTTTAATTGGGTTCGTATCTTTTACCCGGAGTTTTAGTTGGGTTCGTATTTTTACCCGGAGTTTTAGTTGAGTTCGTAATTTTACCCGGAGTTTTAGTTGGGTTCGTAATTTTACCCGGACTTTTTAGTTGGGTTCGTAATTTTACCCGGACTTTTTAGTTGGGTTCGTAATTTTACCCGGACATTTTAGTTGGGTTCGTAATTTTACCCGGAGTTTTAGGTGGGTTCATAATTTTACCCGGAGTTTTAGTTGGGTTCGTAATTTTACCCGGACCTTTTAGTTGGGTTCGTATTTTTTACCCGGACTTTTAGTTGGGTTCGTAATTTTACCCGGAGTTTTAGTTGGGTTCGTAATTTTACCCGGAGTCTTGAGTTACCCGGACTTTTTAGTTGGGTTCGTATTTTTACCCGGACTTTTAGTTGGGTTCGTAATTTTACCCGGAGTTTTAGTTGGGTTCGTAATTTTACCCGGAGTTTTACTTGGGTTCGTAATTTTACCCGGAGTTTTAGTTGGGTTCGTAATTTTACCCGGAGTTTTAGTTGGGTTCGTAATTTTACCCGGAGTTTTAGTGGAGTTCGTAATTTTACCCGGAGTTTTAGTTGGGTTCGTAATTTTACCCGGACTTTTTATTTGGGTTCGTAATTTTACCCGGACTTTTTAGTTGGGTTCGTAATTTTACCCGGAGTTTTAGTTGGGTTCATAATTTTACCCGGAGTTTTACTTGGGTTCGTAATTTTACCCGGACTTTTTAGTTGGGTTCGTATTTTTTACCCGGACTTTTAGTTGGGTTCGTAATTTTACCCGGAGTTTTAGTTGGGTTCGTAATTTTACCCGGAGTTTTAGTAGGGTTCGTAATTTTACCCGGAGTCTTGAGTTAATAGTTGGGTTCGTATTTTTACCCGGACTTTTAGTTGGGTTCGTAATTTTACCCGGAGTTTTAGTTGGGTTCGTAATTTTACCCGGAGTTTTAGTTGGGTTCGTAATTTTACCCGGAGTTTTACTTGGGTTCGTAATTTTACCCGGAGTTTTACTTGGGTTCGTAATTTTACCCGGAGTTTTAGTTGGGTTCGTAATTTTACCCGGAGTTTTAGTTGGGTTCGTAATTTTACCCGGCCTTTATAGTTGGGTTCGTATTTTTTACCCGGACTTTTAGTTGGGTTCGTAATTTTACCCGGAGTTTTAGTTGGGTTCGTAATTTTACTCGGAGTTTTAGTTGAGTTCGTAATTTTACCCGGAGTTTTAGTTGGGTTCGTAATTTTACCCGGATTTTTTAGTTGGGTTCGTAATTTTACCCGGACTTTTTAGTTGGGTTCGTATTTTTTACCCGGAGTTTTAGTTGGGTTCGTAATTTTACCCGGAGTTTTAGTTGGGTTCGTAATTTTACCCGGACTTTTTAGTTGGGTTCGTATTTTTTACCCGGACTTTTAGTTGGGTTCGTAATTTTACCCGGAGTTTTAGTTGGGTTCGAATTTTTTACCCGGAGTTTTAGTTGGGTTCGTATTTTTTATCCGGAGTTTTAGTTGGGTTCGTATTTTTACCCGGAGTTTTAGTTGTGTTGGTAATTTTACCCGGAGTTTTAGTTGGGTTCATATTTTTTACCAGACTTTTTAGTTGGGTTCGTAATTTTACCCGGAGTTTTAGTTGGGTTCGTAATTTTACCCCGAGTTTTAGTTGGGTTCGTAATTTTACTCGGAGTTTTAGTTGGGTTCGTAATTTTACCCGGACTTTTTAGTTGGGTTCATATTTTTTACCCGGACTTTTAGTTGGGTTCCTAATTTTACCCGGAGTTTTAGTTGGGTTCGTAATTTTACCCGGAGTTTTAGTTGAGTTCGTAATTTTACCCGGAGTTTTAGTTGGGTTCGTAATTTTACCCGGACTTTTTATTTGGGTTCGTAATTTTACCCGGACTTTTTAGTTGGGTTCGTAATTTTACCCGGAGTTTTAGTTGGGTTCGTAATTTTACCCGGAGTTTTACTTGGGTTCGTAATTTTACCCGGACTTTTTAGTTGGGTTCGTATTTTTTACCCGGACTTTTAGTTGGGTTCGTAATTTTAACCGGACTTTTTAGTTGGGTTCGTATTTTTACCCGGACTTTTAGTTGGGTTCGTAATTTTACCCGGAGTTTTAGTTGGGTTCGTAATTTTACCCGGAGTTTCACTTGGGTTCGTAATTTTACCCGGACTTTTTAGTTGGGTTCGTATTTTTTACCCGGACTTTTAGTTGGGTTCGTAATTTTACCCGGACTTTTTAGTTGGGTTCGTATTTTTTACCCGGACTTTTAGTTGGGTTCGTAATTTTACCCGGAGTTTTACTTGGGTTCGTAATTTTACCCGGACTTTTTAGTTGGGTTTGTATTTTTTACCCGGAGTTTTAGTTGGGTTCGTAATTTTACCCGGACTTTTTAATTGGGTTCGTAATTTTACCCGGAGTTTTAGTTGGGTTCGTATTTTTTACCCGGAGTTTTAATTGGGTTCGTATCTTTTACCCGGAGTTTTAGTTGGGTTCGTATTTTTACCCGGAGTTTTAGTTGAGTTCGTAATTTTACCCGGAGTTTTAGTTGGGTTCGTAATTTTACCCGGACTTTTTAGTTGGGTTCGTAATTTTACCCGGACTTTTTAGTTGGGTTCGTAATTTTACCCGGACATTTTAGTTGGGTTCGTAATTTTACCCGGAGTTTTAGGTGGGTTCATAATTTTACCCGGAGTTTTAGTTGGGTTCGTAATTTTACCCGGACCTTTTAGTTGGGTTCGTATTTTTTACCCGGACTTTTAGTTGGGTTCGTAATTTTACCCGGAGTTTTAGTTGGGTTCGTAATTTTACCCGGAGTCTTGAGTTACCCGGACTTTTTAGTTGGGTTCGTATTTTTACCCGGACTTTTAGTTGGGTTCGTAATTTTACCCGGAGTTTTAGTTGGGTTCGTAATTTTACCCGGAGTTTTACTTGGGTTCGTAATTTTACCCGGAGTTTTAGTTGGGTTCGTAATTTTACCCGGAGTTTTAGTTGGGTTCGTAATTTTACCCGGAGTTTTAGTGGAGTTCGTAATTTTACCCGGAGTTTTAGTTGGGTTCGTAATTTTTCCCGGACTTTTTATTTGGGTTCGTAATTTTACCCGGACTTTTTAGTTGGGTTCGTAATTTTACCCGGAGTTTTAGTTGGGTTCGTAATTTTACCCGGAGTTTTACTTGGGTTCGTAATTTTACCCGGACTTTTTAGTTGGGTTCGTATTTTTTACCCGGACTTTTAGTTGGGTTCGTAATTTTACCCGGAGTTTTAGTTGGGTTCGTAATTTTACCCGGAGTTTTAGTTGGGTTCGTAATTTTACCCGGAGTCTTGAGTTAATAGTTGGGTTCGTATTTTTACCCGGACTTTTAGTTGGGTTCGTAATTTTACCCGGAGTTTTAGTTGGGTTCGTAATTTTACCCGGAGTTTTAGTTGGGTTCGTAATTTTACCCGGAGTTTTACTTGGGTTCGTAATTTTACCCGGAGTTTTACTTGGGTTCGTAATTTTACCCGGAGTTTTAGTTGGGTTCGTAATTTTACCCGGAGTTTTAGTTGGGTTCGTAATTTTACCCGGCCTTTATAGTTGGGTTCGTATTTTTTACCCGGACTTTTAGTTGGGTTCGTAATTTTACCCGGAGTTTTAGTTGGGTTCGTAATTTTACCCGGAGTTTTAGTTGAGTTCGTAATTTTACCCGGAGTTTTAGTTGGGTTCGTAATTTTACCCGGATTTTTTAGTTGGGTTCGTAATTTTACCCGGACTTTTTAGTTGGGTTCGTATTTTTTACCCGGAGTTTTAGTTGGGTTCGTAATTTTACCCGGAGTTTTAGTTGGGTTCGTAATTTTACCCGGACTTTTTAGTTGGGTTCGTATTTTTTACCCGGACTTTTAGTTGGGTTCGTAATTTTACCCGGAGTTTTAGTTGGGTTCGAATTTTTTACCCGGAGTTTTAGTTGGGTTCGTATTTTTTATCCGGAGTTTTAGTTGGGTTCGTATTTTTACCCGGAGTTTTAGTTGTGTTGGTAATTTTACCCGGAGTTTTAGTTGGGTTCATATTTTTTACCAGACTTTTTAGTTGGGTTCGTATTTTTTACCCGGAGTTTTAGTTGGGTTCGTATTTTTTACCCGGAGTTTTAGTTGGGTTCGTATTTTTACCCGGAGTTTTAGTTGGGTTCGTATTTTTACCCGGAGTTTTAGTTGGGTTCGTATTTTTTACCCGGACTTTTTAGTTGGGTTAGTATTTTTGCCCGGAGTTTCAGTTGGGTTCGTATTTTTACCCGGAGTTTTAGTTGGGTTCGTATTTTTACCCGGAGTTTTAGTTGGGTCCGTATTTTTTACCCGGAGTTTTAGTTGGGTTCGTATTTTTACCCGGAGGGTTAGTTGGGTTCGTATTTTTACCCGGAGTTTTAGTTGGGTTCGTATTTTTTACCCGGACTTTTTAGTTGGGTTAGTATTTTTGCCCGGAGTTTTAGTTGGGTTCGTATTTTTTTACCCGGAGTTTTAGTTGGGTTCTAAATGTTACCCGGACTTTTTTGTTTGGTTCGTATTTTTTACCCGGAGTTTTAGTTGGGTTCGTAATTTTACCCGGACTTTTTAGTTGGGTTCGTAATTTTACCCGGAGTTTTAGTTGGGTTCGTAATTTTACCCCGAGTTTTAGTTGGGTTCGTAATTTTACCCGGAGTTTTAGTTGGGTTCGTAATTTTACCCGGAGTTTTAGTTGGGTTCGTAATTTTACCCGGACTTTTTAGTTGGGTTCGTAATTTTACCCGGAGTTTTAGTTGGGTTCATAATTTTACCCGGAGTTTTACTTGGGTTCGTAATTTTACCCGGACTTTTTAGTTGGGTTCGTATTTTTTACCCGGACTTTTAGTTGGGTTCGTAATTTTACCCGGAGTTTTAGTTGGGTTCGTAATTTTACCCGGAGTTTTAGTAGGGTTCGTAATTTTACCCGGAGTCTTGAGTTAATAGTTGGGTTCGTATTTTTACCCGGACTTTTAGTTGGGTTCGTAATTTTACCCGGAGTTTTAGTTGGGTTCGTAATTTTACCCGGAGTTTTAGTTGGGTTCGTAATTTTACCCGGAGTTTTACTTGGGTTCGTAATTTTACCCGGAGTTTTACTTGGGTTCGTAATTTTACCCGGAGTTTTAGTTGGGTTCGTAATTTTACCCGGAGTTTTAGTTGGGTTCGTAATTTTACCCGGCCTTTATAGTTGGGTTCGTATTTTTTACCCGGACTTTTAGTTGGGTTCGTAATTTTACCCGGAGTTTTAGTTGGGTTCGTAATTTTACTCGGAGTTTTAGTTGAGTTCGTAATTTTACCCGGAGTTTTAGTTGGGTTCGTAATTTTACCCGGCTTTTTTAGTTGGGTTCGTAATTTTACCCGGACTTTTTAGTTGGGTTCGTATTTTTTACCCGGAGTTTTAGTTGGGTTCGTAATTTTACCCGGAGTTTTAGTTGGGTTCGTAATTTTACCCGGACTTTTTAGTTGGGTTCGTATTTTTTACCCGGACTTTTAGTTGGGTTCGTAATTTTACCCGGAGTTTTAGTTGGGTTCGAATTTTTTACCCTGAGTTTTAGTTGGGTTCGTATTTTTTATCCGGAGTTTTAGTTGGGTTCGTATTTTTACCCGGAGTTTTAGTTGTGTTGGTAATTTTACCCGGAGTTTTAGTTGGGTTCATATTTTTTACCAGACTTTTTAGTTGGGTTCGTAATTTTACCCGGAGTTTTAGTTGGGTTCGTAATTTTACCCCGAGTTTTAGTTGGGTTCGTAATTTTACTCGGAGTTTTAGTTGGGTTCGTAATTTTACCCGGAGTTTTAGTTGGGTTCGTAATTTTACCCGGACTTTTTAGTTGGGTTCGTATTTTTTACCCGGACTTTTAGTTGGGTTCCTAATTTTACCCGGAGTTTTAGTTGGGTTCGTAATTTTACCCGGAGTTTTAGTTGAGTTCGTAATTTTACCCGGAGTTTTAGTTGGGTTCGTAATTTTACCCGGACTTTTTATTTGGGTTCGTAATTTTACCCGGACTTTTTAGTTGGGTTCGTAATTTTACCCGGAGTTTTAGTTGGGTTCGTAATTTTACCCGGAGTTTTACTTGGGTTCGTAATTTTACCCGGACTTTTTAGTTGGGTTCGTATTTTTTACCCGGACTTTTAGTTGGGTTCGTAATTTTAACCGGACTTTTTAGTTGGGTTCGTATTTTTTACCCGGACTTTTAGTTGGGTTCGTAATTTTACCCGGAGTTTTAGTTGGGTTCGTAATTTTACCCGGAGTTTCACTTGGGTTCGTAATTTTACCCGGACTTTTTAGTTGGGTTCGTATTTTTTACCCGGACTTTTAGTTGGGTTCGTAATTTTACCCGGACTTTTTAGTTGGGTTCGTATTTTTTACCCGGACTTTTAGTTGGGTTCGTAATTTTACCCGGAGTTTTACTTGGGTTCGTAATTTTACCCGGACTTTTTAGTTGGGTTTGTATTTTTTACCCGGAGTTTTAGTTGGGTTCGTAATTTTACCCGGACTTTTTAATTGGGTTCGTAATTTTACCCGGAGTTTTAGTTGGGTTCGTATTTTTTACCCGGAGTTTTAATTGGGTTCGTATCTTTTACCCTGAGTTTTAGTTGGGTTCGTATTTTTACCCGGAGTTTTAGTTGAGTTCGTAATTTTACCCGGAGTTTTAGTTGGGTTCGTAATTTTACCCGGACTTTTTAGTTGGGTTCGTAATTTTACCCGGACTTTTTAGTTGGGTTCGTAATTTTACCCGGACATTTTAGTTGGGTTCGTAATTTTACCCGGAGTTTTAGGTGGGTTCATAATTTTACCCGGAGTTTTAGTTGGGTTCGTAATTTTACCCGGACCTTTTAGTTGGGTTCGTATTTTTTACCCGGACTTTTAGTTGGGTTCGTAATTTTACCCGGAGTTTTAGTTGGGTTCGTAATTTTACCCGGAGTCTTGAGTTACCCGGACTTTTTAGTTGGGTTCGTATTTTTACCCGGACTTTTAGTTGGGTTCGTAATTTTACCCGGAGTTTTAGTTGGGTTCGTAATTTTACCCGGAGTTTTACTTGGGTTCGTAATTTTACCCGGAGTTTTAGTTGGGTTCGTAATTTTACCCGGAGTTTTAGTTGGGTTCGTAATTTTACCCGGAGTTTTAGTGGAGTTCGTAATTTTACCCGGAGTTTTAGTTGGGTTCGTAATTTTTCCCGGACTTTTTATTTGGGTTCGTAATTTTACCCGGACTTTTTAGTTGGGTTCGTAATTTTACCCGGAGTTTTAGTTGGGTTCGTAATTTTACCCGGAGTTTTACTTGGGTTCGTAATTTTACCCGGACTTTTTAGTTGGGTTCGTATTTTTTACCCGGACTTTTAGTTGGGTTCGTAATTTTACCCGGAGTTTTAGTTGGGTTCGTAATTTTACCCGGAGTTTTAGTTGGGTTCGTAATTTTACCCGGAGTCTTGAGTTAATAGTTGGGTTCGTATTTTTACCCGGACTTTTAGTTGGGTTCGTAATTTTACCCGGAGTTTTAGTTGGGTTCGTAATTTTACCCGGAGTTTTAGTTGGGTTCGTAATTTTACCCGGAGTTTTACTTGGGTTCGTAATTTTACCCGGAGTTTTACTTGGGTTCGTAATTTTACCCGGAGTTTTAGTTGGGTTCGTAATTTTACCCGGAGTTTTAGTTGGGTTCGTAATTTTACCCGGCCTTTATAGTTGGGTTCGTATTTTTTACCCGGACTTTTAGTTGGGTTCGTAATTTTACCCGGAGTTTTAGTTGGGTTCGTAATTTTACCCGGAGTTTTAGTTGAGTTCGTAATTTTACCCGGAGTTTTAGTTGGGTTCGTAATTTTACCCGGATTTTTTAGTTGGGTTCGTAATTTTACCCGGACTTTTTAGTTGGGTTCGTATTTTTTACCCGGAGTTTTAGTTGGGTTCGTAATTTTACCCGGAGTTTTAGTTGGGTTCGTAATTTTACCCGGACTTTTTAGTTGGGTTCGTATTTTTTACCCGGACTTTTAGTTGGGTTCGTAATTTTACCCGGAGTTTTAGTTGGGTTCGAATTTTTTACCCGGAGTTTTAGTTGGGTTCGTATTTTTTATCCGGAGTTTTAGTTGGGTTCGTATTTTTACCCGGAGTTTTAGTTGTGTTGGTAATTTTACCCGGAGTTTTAGTTGGGTTCATATTTTTTACCAGACTTTTTAGTTGGGTTCGTATTTTTTACCCGGAGTTTTAGTTGGGTTCGTATTTTTTACCCGGAGTTTTAGTTGGGTTCGTATTTTTACCCGGAGTTTTAGTTGGGTTCGTATTTTTACCCGGAGTTTTAGTTGGGTTCGTATTTTTTACCCGGACTTTTTAGTTGGGTTAGTATTTTTGCCCGGAGTTTCAGTTGGGTTCGTATTTTTACCCGGAGTTTTAGTTGGGTTCGTATTTTTACCCGGAGTTTTAGTTGGGTCCGTATTTTTTACCCGTAGTTTTAGTTGGGTTCGTATTTTTACCCGGAGGGTTAGTTGGGTTCGTATTTTTACCCGGAGTTTTAGTTGGGTTCGTATTTTTTACCCGGACTTTTTAGTTGGGTTAGTATTTTTGCCCGGAGTTTTAGTTGGGTTCGTATTTTTTTACCCGGAGTTTTAGTTGGGTTCTAAATGTTACCCGGACTTTTTTGTTTGGTTCGTATTTTTTACCCGGAGTTTTAGTTGGGTTCGTAATTTTACCCGGACTTTTTAGTTGGGTTCGTAATTTTACCCGGAGTTTTAGTTGGGTTCGTAATTTTACCCCGAGTTTTAGTTGGGTTCGTAATTTTACCCGGAGTTTTAGTTGGGTTCGTAATTTTACCCGGAGTTTTAGTTGGGTTCGTAATTTTACCCGGACTTTTTAGTTGGGTTCGTATTTTTTACCCGGACTTTTAGTTGGGTTCCTAATTTTACCCGGAGTTTTAGTTGGGTTCGTAATTTTACCCGGAGTTTTAGTTGAGTTCGTAATTTTACCCGGAGTTTTAGTTGGGATCGTAATTTTACCCGGACTTTTTATTTGGGTTCGTAATTTTACCCGGACTTTTTAGTTGGGTTCGTAATTTTACCCGGAGTTTTAGTTGGGTTCGTAATTTTACCCGGAGTTTTACTTGGGTTCGTAATTTTACCCGGACTTTTTAGTTGGGTTCGTATTTTTTACCCGGACTTTTAGTTGGGTTCGTAATTTTAACCGGACTTTTTAGTTGGGTTCGTATTTTTTACCCGGACTTTTAGTTGGGTTCGTAATTTTACCCGGAGTTTTAGTTGGGTTCGTAATTTTACCCGGAGTTTCACTTGGGTTCGTAATTTTACCCGGACTTTTTAGTTGGGTTCGTATTTTTTACCCGGACTTTTAGTTGGGTTCGTAATTTTACCCGGACTTTTTAGTTGGGTTCGTATTTTTTACCCGGACTTTTAGTTGGGTTCGTAATTTTACCCGGAGTTTTAGTTGGGTTCGTAATTTTACCCGGAGTTTTACTTGGGTTCGTAATTTTACCCGGACTTTTTAGTTGGGTTTGTATTTTTTACCCGGAGTTTTAGTTGGGTTCGTAATTTTACCCGGACTTTTTAATTGGGTTCGTAATTTTACCCGGAGTTTTAGTTGGGTTCGTATTTTTTACCCGGAGTTTTAATTGGGTTCGTATCTTTTACCCGCAGTTTTAGTTGGGTTCGTATTTTTACCCGGAGTTTTAGTTGAGTTCGTAATTTTACCCGGAGTTTTAGTTGGGTTCGTAATTTTAGCCGGACTTTTTAGTTGGGTTCGTAATTTTACCCGGACTTTTTAGTTGGGTTCGTAATTTTACCCGGACATTTTAGTTGGGTTCGTAATTTTACCCGGAGTTTTAGGTGGGTTCATAATTTTACCCGGAGTTTTAGTTGGGTTCGTAATTTTACCCGGACCTTTTAGTTGGGTTCGTATTTTTTACCCGGACTTTTAGTTGGGTTCGTAATTTTACCCGGAGTTTTAGTTGGGTTCGTAATTTTACCCGGAGTCTTGAGTTACCCGGACTTTTTAGTTGGGTTCGTATTTTTACCCGGACTTTTAGTTGGGTTCGTAATTTTACCCGGAGTTTTAGTTGGGTTCATAATTTTACCCGGAGTTTTAGTTGGGTTCGTAATTTTACCCGGAGTTTTACTTGGGTTCGTAATTTTACCCGGAGTTTTAGTTGGGTTCGTAATTTTACCCGGAGTTTTAGTTGGGTTCGTAATTTTACCCGGACTTTTTAGTTGGGTTCGTATTTTTTACCCGGACTTTTAGTTGGGTTCGTAATTTTACCCGGAGTTTTAGTTGGGTTCGTAATTTTACCCGGAGTTTTAGTTGAGTTCGTAATTTTACCCGGAGTTTTAGTTGGGTTCGTAATTTTACCCGGACTTTTTAGTTGGGTTCGTAATTTTACCCGGACTTTTTAGTTGGGTTCGTATTTTATACCCGGAGTTTTAGTTGGGTTCGTAATTTTACCCGGAGTTTTAGTTGGGTTCGTAATTTTACCCGGACTTTTTAGTTGGGTTCGTATTTTTTACCCGGACTTTTACTTGGGTTCGTAATTTTACCCGGAGTTTTAGTTAGGTTCGTATTTTTTACCCGGAGTTTTAGTTGGGTTCGTATTTTTTTACTCGGAGATTTAGTTGGGTTCGTATTTTTACCCGGAGTTTTAGTTGTGTTGGTAATTTTATCCGCAGTTTTAGTTGGGTTCATATTTTTTACCGGACTTTTTAGTTGGGTTCGTATTTTTTACCCGGAGTTTTAGTTGTGTTCGTATTTTTTACCCGGAGTTTTAGTTGGGTTCGTATTTTTACCCGGAGTTTTAGTTGGGTTCGTATTTATACCCGGAGTTTTAGTTGGGTTCGTATTTTTTACCCGGACTTTTTAGTTGGGTTAGTATTTTTGCCCGGAGTTTTAGTTGGGTTTGTATTTTTACCCGGAGTTTTAGTTGGGTTCGTATTTTTACCCGGAGTTTTACTTGGGTTCGTAAATTTACCCGGACTTTTTAGTTGGGTTCGTATTTTTTACCCGGACTTTTAGTTGGGTTCGTAATTTTACCCGGAGTTTTAGTTGGGTCCGTATTTTTTACCCGGAGTTTTAGTTGGGTTCGTATTTTTACCCGGAGTTTTAGTTGGGTTCGTATTTTTACCCGGAGTTTTAGTTGGGTTCGTATTTTTTACCCGGACTTTTTAGTTGGGTTAGTATTTTTGCCCGGAGTTTTAGTTGGGTTCGTATTTTTTTACCCGGAGTTTTAGTTGGGTTCTAAATGTTACCCGGAGTTTTAGTTTTGTTCGTAATTTTACCCCGAGTTTTAGTTGGGTTCGTAATTTTACCCGGAGTTTTAGTTGGGTTCGTAATTTTACCCGGAGTTTTAGTTGGGTTCGTAATTTTACCCGGACTTTTTAGTTGGGTTCGTATTTTTTACCCGGACTTTTAGTTGGGTTCGTAATTTTACCCGGAGTTTTAGTTGGGTTCGTAATTTTACCCGGAGTTTTAGTTGAGTTCGTAATTTTACCCGGAGTTTTAGTTGGGTTTGTAATTTTACCCGGACTTTTTATTTGGGTTCGTAATTTTACCCGGACTTTTTAGTTGGGTTCGTAATTTTACCCGGAGTTTTAGTTGGGTTCGTAATTTTACCCGGAGTTTTACTTGGGTTCGTAATTTTACCCGGACTTTTTAGTTGGGTTCGTATTTTTTACCCGGACTTTTAGTTGGGTTCGTAATTTTACCGGGACTTTTTAGTTGGGTTCGTATTTTTTACCCGGACTTTTAGTTGGGTTCGTAATTTTACCCCGAGTTTTAGTTGGGTTCGTAATTTTACCCGGAGTTTCACTTGGGTTCGTAATTTTACCCGGACTTTTTAGTTGGGTTCGTATTTTTTACCCGGACTTTTAGTTGGGTTCGTAATTTTACCCGGACTTTTTAGTTGGGTTCGTATTTTTTACCAGGACTTTTAGTTGGGTTCGTAATTTTACCCGGAGTTTTAGTTGGGTTCGTAATTTTACCCGGAGTTTTAGTTGGGTTCGTAATTTTACCCGGAGTTTTAGTTGGGTTCGTAATTTTACCCGGACTTTTTAGTTGGGTTCGTATTTTTTACCCGGAGTTTTAGTTGGGTTCGTAATTTTACCCGGAGTTTTAGTTGGGTTCGTAATTTTACCCGGAGTTTTAGTTGAGTTCGTAATTTTACCCGGAGTTTTAGTTGGGTTCGTAATTTTACCCGGACTTTTTTATGGGTTCGTAATTTTACCCGGACTTTTTAGTTGGGTTCGTAATTTTACCCGGAGTTTTAGTTGGGTTCGTAATTTTACCCGGAGTTTTACTTGGGTTCGTAATTTTACCCGGACTTTTTAGTTGGGTTCGTATTTTTTACCCGGACTTTTAGTTGGGTTCGTAATTTTACCCGGACTTTTTAGTTGGGTTCGTATTTTTTACCCGGACTTTTAGTTGGGTTCGTAATTTTACCCGTAGTTTTAGTTGGGTTCGTAATTTTACCCGGAGTTTCGCTTGGGTTCGTAATTTTACCCGGACTTTTTAGTTGGGTTCGTATTTTTTACCCGGACTTTTAGTTGGGTTCGTAATTTTACCCGGACTTTTTAGTTGGGTTCGTATTTTTTACCCGGACTTTTAGTTGGGTTCGTAATTTTACCCGGAGTTTTAGTTGGGTCCGTATTTTTTACCCGGAGTTTTAGTTGGGTTCGTATTTTTACCCGGAGTTTTAGTTGGGTTCGTATTTTTACCCGGAGTTTTAGTTGGGTTCGTATTTTTTACCCGGACTTTTTAGTTGGGTTAGTATTTTTGCCCGGAGTTTTAGTTGGGTTCGTATTTTTTTACCCGGAGTTTTAGTTGGGTTCTAAATGTTACCCGGACTTTTTTGTTTGGTTCGTATTTTTTACCCGGAGTTTTAGTTGGGTTCGTAATTTTACCCGGACTTTTTAGTTGGGTTCGTAATTTTACCCGGAGTTTTAGTTGGGTTCGTAATTTTACCCAGAGTTTTAGTTGGGTTCGTAATTTTACCCGGAGTTTTAGTTGGGTTCGTAATTTTACCCGGAGTTTTAGTTGGGTTCGTAATTTTACCCGGACTTTTTAGTTGGGTTCGTATTTTTTACCCGGACTTTTAGTTGGGTTCGTAATTTTACCCGGAGTTTTAGTTAGGTTCGTAATTTTACCCGGAGTTTTAGTTGAGTTCGTAATTTTACCCGGAGTTTTAGTTGGGTTTGTAATTTTACCCGGACTTTTTATTTGGGTTCGTAATTTTACCCGGACTTTTTAGTTGGGTTCGTAATTTTACCCGGAGTTTTAGTTGGGTTCGTAATTTTACCCGGAGTTTTACTTGGGTTCGTAATTTTACCCGGACTTTTTAGTTGGGTTCGTATTTTTTACCCGGACTTTTAGTTGGGTTCGTAATTTTACCGGGACTTTTTAGTTGGGTGCGTATTTTTTACCCGGACTTTTAGTTGGGTTCGTAATTTTACCCGGAGTTTTAGTTGGGTTCGTAATTTTACCCGGAGTTTCACTTGGGTTCGTAATTTTAGCCGGACTTTTTAGTTGGGTTCGTATTTTTTACCCGGACTTTTAGTTGGGTTCGTATTTTTTACCAGGACTTTTAGTTGGGTTCGTAATTTTACCCGGAGTTTTAGTTGGGTTCGTAATTTTACCCGGAGTTTTAGTTGGGTTCGTAATTTTACCCGGAGTTTTAGTTGGGTTCGTAATTTTACCCGGACTTTTTAGTTGGGTTCGTATTTTTTACCCGGAGTTTTAGTTGGGTTCGTAATTTTACCCGGAGTTTTAGTTGGGTTCGTAATTTTACCCGGAGTTTTAGTTGAGTTCGTAATTTTACCCGGAGTTTTAGTTGGGTTCGTAATTTTACCCGGACTTTTTATTTGGGTTCGTAATTTTACCCGGACTTTTTAGTTGGGTTCGTAATTTTACCCGGAGTTTTAGTTGGGTTCGTAATTTTACCCGGAGTTTTACTTGGGTTCGTAATTTTACCCGGACTTTTTAGTTGGGTTCGTATTTTTTACCCGGACTTTTAGTTGGGTTCGTAATTTTACCCGGACTTTTTAGTTGGGTTCGTATTTTTTACCCGGACTTTTAGTTGGGTTCGTAATTTTACCCGTAGTTTTAGTTGGGTTCGTAATTTTACCCGGAGTTTCACTTGGGTTCGTAATTTTACCCGGACTTTTTAGTTGGGTTCGTATTTTTTACCCGGACTTTTAGTTGGGTTCGTAATTTTACCCGGACTTTTTAGTTGGGTTCGTATTTTTTACCCGGACTTTTCATTGGGTTCGTAATTTTACCCGGAGTTTTAGTTGGGTTCGTATTTTTACCCGGAGTTTTAGTTGGGTTCGTATTTTTTACCCGGACTTTTTAGTTGGGTTAGTATTTTTGCCCGGAGTTTTAGTTGGGTTCGTATTTTTTTACCCGGAGTTTTAGTTGGGTTCTAAATGTTACCCGGACTTTTTTGTTTGGTTCGTATTTTTTACCCGGAGTTTTAGTTGGGTTCGTAATTTTACCCGGACTTTTTAGTTGGGTTCGTAATTTTACCCGGAGTTTTAGTTGGGTTCGTAATTTTACCCCGAGTTTTAGTTGGGTTCGTAATTTTACCCGGAGTTTTAGTTGGGTTCGTAATTTTACCCGGAGTTTTAGTTGGGTTCGTAATTTTACCCGGACTTTTTAGTTGGGTTCGTATTTTTTACCCGGACTTTTAGTTGGGTTCGTAATTTTACCCGGAGTTTTAGTTGGGTTCGTAATTTTACCCGGAGTTTTAGTTGAGTTCGTAATTTTACCCGGAGTTTTAGTTGGGTTTGTAATTTTACCCGGACTTTTTATTTGGGTTCGTAATTTTACCCGGACTTTTTAGTTGGGTTCGTAATTTTACCCGGAGTTTTAGTTGGGTTCGTAATTTTACCCGGAGTTTTACTTGGGTTCGTAATTTTACCCGGACTTTTTAGTTGGGTTCGTATTTTTTACCCGGACTTTTAGTTGGGTTCGTAATTTTACCGGGACTTTTTAGTTGGGTTCGTATTTTTTACCCGGACTTTTAGTTGGGTTCGTAATTTTACCCGGAGTTTTAGTTGGGTTCGTAATTTTACCCGGAGTTTTAGTTGGGTTCGTAATTTTACCCGGAGTTTTAGTTGGGTTCGTAATTTTACCCGGACTTTTTAGTTGGGTTCGTATTTTTTACCCGGAGTTTTAGTTGGGTTCGTAATTTTACCCTGAGTTTTAGTTGGGTTCGTAATTTTACCCGGAGTTTTAGTTGAGTTCGTAATTTTACCCGGAGTTTTAGTTGGGTTCGTAATTTTACCCGGACTTTTTATTTGGGTTCGTAATTTTACCCGGACTTTTTAGTTGGGTTCGTAATTTTACCCGGACTTTTAGTTGGGTTCGTAATTTTACCCGGAGTTTTAGTTGGGTTCGTAATTTTACCCGGAGTTTTAGTTGGGTTCGTAATTTTACCCGGAGTTTTAGTTGGGTTCGTAATTTTACCCGGACTTTTTAGTTGGGTTCGTATTTTTTACCCGGAGTTTTAGTTGGGTTCGTAATTTTACCCGGAGTTTTAGTTGGGTTCGTAATTTTACCCGGAGTTTTAGTTGAGTTCGTAATTTTACCCGGAGTTTTAGTTGGGTTCGTAATTTTACCCGGACTTTTTATTTGGGTTCGTAATTTTACCCGGACTTTTTAGTTGGGTTCGTAATTTTACCCGGAGTTTTAGTTGGGTTCGTAATTTTACCCGGAGTTTTACTTGGGTTCGTAATTTTACCCGGACTTTTTAGTTGGGTTCGTATTTTTTACCCGGACTTTTAGTTGGGTTCGTAATTTTACCCGGACTTTTTAGTTGGGTTCGTATTTTTTACCCGGACTTTTAGTTGGGTTCGTAATTTTACCCGTAGTTTTAGTTGGGTTCGTAATTTTACCCGGAGTTTCACTTGGGTTCGTAATTTTACCCGGACTTTTTAGTTGGGTTCGTATTTTTTACCCGGACTTTTAGTTGGGTTCGTAATTTTACCCGGACTTTTTAGTTGGGTTCGTATTTTTTACCCGGACTTTTAGTTGGGTTCGTAATTTTACCCGGAGTTTTAGTTGGGTCCGTATTTTTTACCCGGAGTTTTAGTTGGGTTCGTATTTTTACCCGGAGTTTTAGTTGGGTTCGTATTTTTACCCGGAGTTTTAGTTGGGTTCGTATTTTTTACCCGGACTTTTTAGTTGGGTTAGTATTTTTGCCCGGAGTTTTAGTTGGGTTCGTATTTTTTTACCCGGAGTTTTAGTTGGGTTCTAAATGTTACCCGGACTTTTTTGTTTGGTTCGTATTTTTTACCCGGAGTTTTAGTTGGGTTCGTAATTTTACCCGGACTTTTTAGTTGGGTTCGTAATTTTACCCGGAGTTTTAGTTGGGTTCGTAATTTTACCCCGAGTTTTAGTTGGGTTCGTAATTTTACCCGGAGTTTTAGTTGGGTTCGTAATTTTACCCGGAGTTTTAGTTGGGTTCGTAATTTTACCCGGACTTTTTAGTTGGGTTCGTATTTTTTACCCGGACTTTTAGTTGGGTTCGTAATTTTACCCGGAGTTTTAGTTGGGTTCGTAATTTTACCCGGAGTTTTAGTTGAGTTCGTAATTTTACCCGGAGTTTTAGTTGGGTTTGTAATTTTACCCGGACTTTTTATTTGGGTTCGTAATTTTACCCGGACTTTTTAGTTGGGTTCGTAATTTTTCCCGGAGTTTTAGTTGGGTTCGTAATTTTACCCGGAGTTTTACTTGGGTTCGTAATTTTACCCGGACTTTTTAGTTGGGTTCGTATTTTTTACCCGGACTTTTAGTTGCGTTCGTAATTTTACCGGGACTTTTTAGTTGGGTTCGTATTTTTTACCCGGACTTTTAGTTGGGTTCGTAATTTTACCCGGAGTTTTAGTTGGGTTCGTAATTTTACCCGGAGTTTTAGTTGGGTTCGTAATTTTACCCGGAGTTTTAGTTGGGTTCGTAATTTTACCCGGACTTTTTAGTTGGGTTCGTATTTTTTACCCGGAGTTTTAGTTGGGTTCGTAATTTTACCCGGAGTTTTAGTTGGGTTCGTAATTTTACCCGGAGTTTTAGTTGAGTTCGTAATTTTACCCGGAGTTTTAGTTGGGTTCGTAATTTTACCCGGACTTTTTATTTGGGTTCGTAATTTTACCCGGACTTTTTAGTTGGGTTCGTAATTTTACCCGGAGTTTTAGTTGGGTTCGTAATTTTACCCGGAGTTTTACTTGGGTTCGTAATTTTACCCGGACTTTTTAGTTGGGTTCGTATTTTTTACCCGGACTTTTAGTTGGGTTCGTAATTTTACCCGGACTTTTTAGTTGGGTTCGTATTTTTTACCCGGACTTTTAGTTGGGTTCGTAATTTTACCCGTAGTTTTAGTTGGGTTCGTAATTTTACCCGGAGTTTCACTTGGGTTCGTAATTTTACCCGGACTTTTTAGTTGGGTTCGTATTTTTTACCCGGACTTTTAGTTGGGTTCGTAATTTTACCCGGACTTTTTAGTTGGGTTCGTATTTTTTACCCGGACTTTTAGTTGGGTTCGTAATTTTACCCGGAGTTTTAGTTGGGTCCGTATTTTTTACCCGGAGTTTTAGTTGGGTTCGTATTTTTACCCGGAGTTTTAGTTGGGTTCGTATTTTTACCCGGAGTTTTAGTTGGGTTCGTATTTTTTACCCGGACTTTTTAGTTGGGTTAGTATTTTTGCCCGGAGTTTTAGTTGGGTTCGTATTTTTTTACCCGGAGTTTTAGTTGGGTTCTAAATGTTACCCGGACTTTTTTGTTTGGTTCGTATTTTTTACCCGGAGTTTTAGTTGGGTTCGTAATTTTACCCGGACTTTTTAGTTGGGTTCGTAATTTTACCCGGAGTTTTAGTTGGGTTCGTAATTTTACCCCGAGTTTTAGTTGGGTTCGTAATTTTACCCGGAGTTTTAGTTGGGTTCGTAATTTTACCCGGAGTTTTAGTTGGGTTCGTAATTTTACCCGGACTTTTTAGTTGGGTTCGTATTTTTTACCCGGACTTTTAGTTGGGTTCGTAATTTTACCCGGAGTTTTAGTTGGGTTCGTAATTTTACCCGGAGTTTTAGTTGAGTTCGTAATTTTACCCGGAGTTTTAGTTGGGTTTGTAATTTTACCCGGACTTTTTATTTGGGTTCGTAATTTTACCCGGACTTTTTAGTTGGGTTCGTAATTTTTCCCGGAGTTTTAGTTGGGTTCGTAATTTTACCCGGAGTTTTACTTGGGTTCGTAATTTTACCCGGACTTTTTAGTTGGGTTCGTATTTTTTACCCGGACTTTTAGTTGCGTTCGTAATTTTACCGGGACTTTTTAGTTGGGTTCGTATTTTTTACCCGGACTTTTAGTTGGGTTCGTAATTTTACCCGGAGTTTTAGTTGGGTTCGTAATTTTACCCGGAGTTTTAGTTGGGTTCGTAATTTTACCCGGAGTTTTAGTTGGGTTCGTAATTTTACCCGGAGTTTTAGTTGGGTTCGTAATTTTACCCGGAGTTTTACTTGGGTTCGTAATTTTACCCGGACTTTTTAGTTGGGTTCGTATTTTTTACCCGGACTTTTAGTTGGGTTCGTAATTTTACCCGGACTTTTTAGTTGGGTTCGTAATTTTACCCGGACTTTTTAGTTGGGTTCGTATTTTTTACCCGGAGTTTTAGTTGGGTTCGTAATTTTACCCGGACTTTTTATTTGGGTTCGTAATTTTACCCGGACTTTTTAGTTGGGTTCGTAATTTTACCCGGAGTTTTAGTTGGGTTCGTAATTTTACCCGGAGTTTTACTTGGGTTCGTAATTTTACCCGGACTTTTTAGTTGGGTTCGTATTTTTTACCCGGACTTTTAGTTGGGTTCGTAATTTTACCCGGACTTTTTAGTTGGGTTCGTATTTTTTACCCGGACTTTTAGTTGGGTTCGTAATTTTACCCGTAGTTTTAGTTGGGTTCGTAATTTTACCCGGAGTTTCACTTGGGTTCGTAATTTTACCCGGACTTTTTAGTTGGGTTCGTATTTTTTACCCGGACTTTTAGTTGGGTTCGTAATTTTACCCGGACTTTTTAGTTGGGTTCGTATTTTTTACCCGGACTTTTAGTTGGGTTCGTAATTTTACCCGGAGTTTTAGTTGGGTCCGTATTTTTTACCCGGAGTTTTAGTTGGGTTCGTATTTTTACCCGGAGTTTTAGTTGGGTTCGTATTTTTACCCGGAGTTTTAGTTGGGTTCGTATTTTTTACCCGGACTTTTTAGTTGGGTTAGTATTTTTGCCCGGAGTTTTAGTTGGGTTCGTATTTTTTTACCCGGAGTTTTAGTTGGGTTCTAAATGTTACCCGGACTTTTTTGTTTGGTTCGTATTTTTTACCCGGAGTTTTAGTTGGGTTCGTAATTTTACCCGGACTTTTTAGTTGGGTTCGTAATTTTACCCGGAGTTTTAGTTGGGTTCGTAATTTTACCCCGAGTTTTAGTTGGGTTCGTAATTTTACCCGGAGTTTTAGTTGGGTTCGTAATTTTACCCGGAGTTTTAGTTGGGTTCGTAATTTTACCCGGACTTTTTAGTTGGGTTCGTATTTTTTACCCGGACTTTTAGTTGGGTTCGTAATTTTACCCGGAGTTTTAGTTGGGTTCGTAATTTTACCCGGAGTTTTAGTTGAGTTCGTAATTTTACCCGGAGTTTTAGTTGGGTTTGTAATTTTACCCGGACTTTTTATTTGGGTTCGTAATTTTACCCGGACTTTTTAGTTGGGTTCGTAATTTTTCCCGGAGTTTTAGTTGGGTTCGTAATTTTACCCGGAGTTTTACTTGGGTTCGTAATTTTACCCGGACTTTTTAGTTGGGTTCGTATTTTTTACCCGGACTTTTAGTTGCGTTCGTAATTTTACCGGGACTTTTTAGTTGGGTTCGTATTTTTTACCCGGACTTTTAGTTGGGTTCGTAATTTTACCCGGAGTTTTAGTTGGGTTCGTAATTTTACCCGGAGTTTTAGTTGGGTTCGTAATTTTACCCGGAGTTTTAGTTGGGTTCGTAATTTTACCCGGAGTTTTAGTTGGGTTCGTAATTTTACCCGGAGTTTTACTTGGGTTCGTAATTTTACCCGGACTTTTTAGTTGGGTTCGTATTTTTTACCCGGACTTTTAGTTGGGTTCGTAATTTTACCCGGACTTTTTAGTTGGGTTCGTAATTTTACCCGGACTTTTTAGTTGGGTTCGTATTTTTTACCCGGAGTTTTAGTTGGGTTCGTAATTTTACCCGGAGTTTTAGTTGGGTTCGTAATTTTACCCGGAGTTTTAGTTGAGTTCGTAATTTTACCCGGAGTTTTAGTTGGGTTCGTAATTTTACCCGGACTTTTTATTTGGGTTCGTAATTTTACCCGGACTTTTTAGTTGGGTTCGTAATTTTACCCGGAGTTTTAGTTGGGTTCGTAATTTTACCCGGAGTTTTACTTGGGTTCGTAATTTTACCCGGACTTTTTAGTTGGGTTCGTATTTTTTACCCGGACTTTTAGTTGGGTTCGTAATTTTACCCGGACTTTTTAGTTGGGTTCGTATTTTTTACCCGGACTTTTAGTTGGGTTCGTAATTTTACCCGTAGTTTTAGTTGGGTTCGTAATTTTACCCGGAGTTTCACTTGGGTTCGTAATTTTACCCGGACTTTTTAGTTGGGTTCGTATTTTTTACCCGGACTTTTAGTTGGGTTCGTAATTTTACCCGGACTTTTTAGTTGGGTTCGTATTTTTTACCCGGACTTTTCATTGGGTTCGTAATTTTACCCGGAGTTTTAGTTGGGTTCGTATTTTTACCCGGAGTTTTAGTTGGGTTCGTATTTTTTACCCGGACTTTTTAGTTGGGTTAGTATTTTTGCCCGGAGTTTTAGTTGGGTTCGTATTTTTTTACCCGGAGTTTTAGTTGGGTTCTAAATGTTACCCGGACTTTTTTGTTTGGTTCGTATTTTTTACCCGGAGTTTTAGTTGGGTTCGTAATTTTACCCGGACTTTTTAGTTGGGTTCGTAATTTTACCCGGAGTTTTAGTTGGGTTCGTAATTTTACCCCGAGTTTTAGTTGGGTTCGTAATTTTACCCGGAGTTTTAGTTGGGTTCGTAACTTTACCCGGAGTTTTAGTTGGGTTCGTAATTTTACCCGGACTTTTTAGTTGGGTTCGTATTTTTTACCCGGACTTTTAGTTGGGTTCGTAATTTTACCCGGAGTTTTAGTTGGGTTCGTAATTTTACCCGGAGTTTTAGTTGAGTTCGTAATTTTACCCGGAGTTTTAGTTGGGTTTGTAATTTTACCCGGACTTTTTATTTGGGTTCGTAATTTTACCCGGACTTTTTAGTTGGGTTCGTAATTTTTCCCGGAGTTTTAGTTGGGTTCGTAATTTTACCCGGAGTTTTACTTGGGTTCGTAATTTTACCCGGACTTTTTAGTTGGGTTCGTATTTTTTACCCGGACTTTTAGTTGCGTTCGTAATTTTACCGGGACTTTTTAGTTGGGTTCGTATTTTTTACCCGGACTTTTAGTTGGGTTCGTAATTTTACCCGGAGTTTTAGTTGGGTTCGTAATTTTACCCGGAGTTTTAGTTGGGTTCGTAATTTTACCCGGAGTTTTAGTTGGGTTCGTAATTTTACCCGGAGTTTTAGTTGGGTTCGTAATTTTACCCGGAGTTTTACTTGGGTTCGTAATTTTACCCGGACTTTTTAGTTGGGTTCGTATTTTTTACCCGGACTTTTAGTTGGGTTCGTAATTTTACCCGGACTTTTTAGTTGGGTTCGTAATTTTACCCGGACTTTTTAGTTGGGTTCGTATTTTTTACCCGGAGTTTTAGTTGGGTTCGTAATTTTACCCGGAGTTTTAGTTGGGTTCGTAATTTTACCCGGAGTTTTAGTTGAGTTCGTAATTTTACCCGGAGTTTTAGTTGGGTTCGTAATTTTACCCGGACTTTTTATTTGGGTTCGTAATTTTACCCGGACTTTTTAGTTGGGTTCGTAATTTTACCCGGAGTTTTAGTTGGGTTCGTAATTTTACCCGGAGTTTTACTTGGGTTCGTAATTTTACCCGGACTTTTTAGTTGGGTTCGTATTTTTTACCCGGACTTTTAGTTGGGTTCGTAATTTTACCCGGACTTTTTAGTTGGGTTCGTATTTTTTACCCGGACTTTTAGTTGGGTTCGTAATTTTACCCGTAGTTTTAGTTGGGTTCGTAATTTTACCCGGAGTTTCACTTGGGTTCGTAATTTTACCCGGACTTTTTAGTTGGGTTCGTATTTTTTACCCGGACTTTTAGTTGGGTTCGTAATTTTACCCGGACTTTTTAGTTGGGTTCGTATTTTTTACCCGGACTTTTCATTGGGTTCGTAATTTTACCCGGAGTTTTAGTTGGGTTCGTATTTTTACCCGGAGTTTTAGTTGGGTTCGTATTTTTTACCCGGACTTTTTAGTTGGGTTAGTATTTTTGCCCGGAGTTTTAGTTGGGTTCGTATTTTTTTACCCGGAGTTTTAGTTGGGTTCTAAATGTTACCCGGACTTTTTTGTTTGGTTCGTATTTTTTACCCGGAGTTTTAGTTGGGTTCGTAATTTTACCCGGACTTTTTAGTTGGGTTCGTAATTTTACCCGGAGTTTTAGTTGGGTTCGTAATTTTACCCCGAGTTTTAGTTGGGTTCGTAATTTTACCCGGAGTTTTAGTTGGGTTCGTAATTTTACCCGGAGTTTTAGTTGGGTTCGTAATTTTACCCGGATTTTTTAGTTGGGTTCGTATTTTTTACCCGGACTTTTAGTTGGGTTCGTAATTTTACCCGGAGTTTTAGTTGGGTTCGTAATTTTACCCGGAGTTTTAGTTGAGTTCGTAATTTTACCCGGAGTTTTAGTTGGGTTTGTAATTTTACCCGGACTTTTTATTTGGGTTCGTAATTTTACCCGGACTTTTAGTTGGGTTCGTAATTTTACCCGGAGTTTTAGTTGGGTTCGTAATTTTACCCGGAGTTTTACTTGGGTTCGTAATTTTACCCGGACTTTTTAGTTGGGTTCGTATTTTTTACCCGGACTTTTAGTTGGGTTCGTAATTTTACCGGGACTTTTTAGTTGGGTTCGTATTTTTTACCCGGACTTTTAGTTGGGTTCGTAATTTTACCCGGAGTTTTAGTTGGGTTCGTAATTTTACCCGGAGTTTTAGTTGGGTTCGTAATTTTACCCGGAGTTTTAGTTGGGTTCGTAATTTTACCCGGACTTTTTAGTTGGGTTCGTATTTTTTACCCGGAGTTTTAGTTGGGTTCGTAATTTTACCCTGAGTTTTAGTTGGGTTCGTAATTTTACCCGGAGTTTTAGTTGAGTTCGTAATTTTACCCGGAGTTTTAGTTGGGTTCGTAATTTTACCCGGACTTTTTATTTGGGTTCGTAATTTTACCCGGACTTTTTAGTTGGGTTCGTAATTTTACCCGGACTTTTAGTTGGGTTCGTAATTTTACCCGGAGTTTTAGTTGGGTTCGTAATTTTACCCGGAGTTTTAGTTGGGTTCGTAATTTTACCCGGAGTTTTAGTTGGGTTCGTAATTTTACCCGGACTTTTTAGTTGGGTTCGTATTTTTTACCCGGAGTTTTAGTTGGGTTCGTAATTTTACCCGGAGTTTTAGTTGGGTTCGTAATTTTACCCGGAGTTTTAGTTGAGTTCGTAATTTTACCCGGAGTTTTAGTTGGGTTCGTAATTTTACCCGGACTTTTTATTTGGGTTCGTAATTTTACCCGGACTTTTTAGTTGGGTTCGTAATTTTACCCGGAGTTTTAGTTGGGTTCGTAATTTTACCCGGAGTTTTACTTGGGTTCGTAATTTTACCCGGACTTTTTAGTTGGGTTCGTATTTTTTACCCGGACTTTTAGTTGGGTTCGTAATTTTACCCGGACTTTTTAGTTGGGTTCGTATTTTTTACCCGGACTTTTAGTTGGGTTCGTAATTTTACCCGTAGTTTTAGTTGGGTTCGTAATTTTACCCGGAGTTTCACTTGGGTTCGTAATTTTACCCGGACTTTTTAGTTGGGTTCGTATTTTTTACCCGGACTTTTAGTTGGGTTCGTAATTTTACCCGGACTTTTTAGTTGGGTTCGTATTTTTTACCCGGACTTTTAGTTGGGTTCGTAATTTTACCCGGAGTTTTAGTTGGGTCCGTATTTTTTACCCGGAGTTTTAGTTGGGTTCGTATTTTTACCCGGAGTTTTAGTTGGGTTCGTATTTTTACCCGGAGTTTTAGTTGGGTTCGTATTTTTTACCCGGACTTTTTAGTTGGGTTAGTATTTTTGCCCGGAGTTTTAGTTGGGTTCGTATTTTTTTACCCGGAGTTTTAGTTGGGTTCTAAATGTTACCCGGACTTTTTTGTTTGGTTCGTATTTTTTACCCGGAGTTTTAGTTGGGTTCGTAATTTTACCCGGACTTTTTAGTTGGGTTCGTAATTTTACCCGGAGTTTTAGTTGGGTTCGTAATTTTACCCCGAGTTTTAGTTGGGTTCGTAATTTTACCCGGAGTTTTAGTTGGGTTCGTAATTTTACCCGGAGTTTTAGTTGGGTTCGTAATTTTACCCGGACTTTTTAGTTGGGTTCGTATTTTTTACCCGGACTTTTAGTTGGGTTCGTAATTTTACCCGGAGTTTTAGTTGGGTTCGTAATTTTACCCGGAGTTTTAGTTGAGTTCGTAATTTTACCCGGAGTTTTAGTTGGGTTTGTAATTTTACCCGGACTTTTTATTTGGGTTCGTAATTTTACCCGGACTTTTTAGTTGGGTTCGTAATTTTTCCCGGAGTTTTAGTTGGGTTCGTAATTTTACCCGGAGTTTTACTTGGGTTCGTAATTTTACCCGGACTTTTTAGTTGGGTTCGTATTTTTTACCCGGACTTTTAGTTGCGTTCGTAATTTTACCGGGACTTTTTAGTTGGGTTCGTATTTTTTACCCGGACTTTTAGTTGGGTTCGTAATTTTACCCGGAGTTTTAGTTGGGTTCGTAATTTTACCCGGAGTTTTAGTTGGGTTCGTAATTTTACCCGGAGTTTTAGTTGGGTTCGTAATTTTACCCGGAGTTTTAGTTGGGTTCGTAATTTTACCCGGAGTTTTACTTGGGTTCGTAATTTTACCCGGACTTTTTAGTTGGGTTCGTATTTTTTACCCGGACTTTTAGTTGGGTTCGTAATTTTACCCGGACTTTTTAGTTGGGTTCGTATTTTTTACCCGGACTTTTAGTTGGGTTCGTAATTTTACCCGTAGTTTTAGTTGGGTTCGTAATTTTACCCGGAGTTTCACTTGGGTTCGTAATTTTACCCGGACTTTTTAGTTGGGTTCGTATTTTTTACCCGGACTTTTAGTTGGGTTCGTAATTTTACCCGGACTTTTTAGTTGGGTTCGTATTTTTTACCCGGACTTTTCGTTGGGTACGTAATTTTACCCGGAGTTTTAGTTGGGTTCGTATTTTTACCCGGAGTTTTAGTTGGGTTCGTATTTTTTACCCGGACCTTTTTAGTTGGGTTAGTATTTTTGCCCGGAGTTTTAGTTGGGTTCGTATTTTTTTACCCGGAGTTTTAGTTGGGTTCTAAATGTTACCCGGACTTTTTTGTTTGGTTCGTATTTTTTACCCGGAGTTTTAGTTGGGTTCGTAATTTTACCCGGACTTTTTAGTTGGGTTCGTAATTTTACCCGGAGTTTTAGTTGGGTTCGTAATTTTACCCCGAGTTTTAGTTGGGTTCGTAATTTTACCCGGAGTTTTAGTTGGGTTCGTAATTTTACCCGGAGTTTTAGTTGGGTTCGTAATTTTACCCGGACTTTTTAGTTGGGTTCGTATTTTTTACCCGGACTTTTAGTTGGGTTCGTAATTTTACCCGGAGTTTTAGTTGGGTTCGTAATTTTACCCGGAGTTTTAGTTGAGTTCGTAATTTTACCCGGAGTTTTAGTTGGGTTTGTAATTTTACCCGGACTTTTTATTTGGGTTCGTAATTTTACCCGGACTTTTTAGTTGGGTTCGTAATTTTACCCGGAGTTTTAGTTGGGTTCGTAATTTTACCCGGAGTTTTACTTGGGTTCGTAATTTTACCCGGACTTTTTAGTTGGGTTCGTATTTTTACCCGGACTTTTAGTTGGGTTCGTAATTTTACCGGGACTTTTTAGTTGGGTTCGTATTTTTTACCCGGACTTTTAGTTGGGTTCGTACTTTTACCCGGAGTTTTAGTTGGGTTCGTAATTTTACCCGGACTTTTTAGTTGGGTTCGTATTTTTTACCCGGAGTTTTAGTTGGGTTCGTAATTTTACCCTGAGTTTTAGTTGGGTTCGTAATTTTACCCGGAGTTTTAGTTGAGTTCGTAATTTTACCCGGAGTTTTAGTTGGGTTCGTAATTTTACCCGGACTTTTTATTTGGGTTCGTAATTTTACCCGGACTTTTTAGTTGGGTTCGTAATTTTACCCGGACTTTTAGTTGGGTTCGTAATTTTACCCGGAGTTTTAGTTGGGTTCGTAATTTTACCCGGAGTTTTAGTTGGGTTCGTAATTTTACCCGGAGTTTTAGTTGGGTTCGTAATTTTACCCGGACTTTTTAGTTGGGTTCGTATTTTTTACCCGGAGTTTTAGTTGGGTTCGTAATTTTACCCGGAGTTTTAGTTGGGTTCGTAATTTTACCCGGAGTTTTAGTTGAGTTCGTAATTTTACCCGGAGTTTTAGTTGGGTTCGTAATTTTACCCGGACTTTTTATTTGGGTTCGTAATTTTACCCGGACTTTTTAGTTGGGTTCGTAATTTTACCCGGAGTTTTAGTTGGGTTCGTAATTTTACCCGGAGTTTTACTTGGGTTCGTAATTTTACCCGGACTTTTTAGTTGGGTTCGTATTTTTTACCCGGACTTTTAGTTGGGTTCGTAATTTTACCCGGACTTTTTAGTTGGGTTCGTATTTTTTACCCGGACTTTTAGTTGGGTTCGTAATTTTACCCGTAGTTTTAGTTGGGTTCGTAATTTTACCCGGAGTTTCACTTGGGTTCGTAATTTTACCCGGACTTTTTAGTTGGGTTCGTATTTTTT
>CAXIES010000208.1:0-88563 GCA_964023965.1 Melinopterus prodromus
CGATCATCATCGATCATCATCGATCATCATCGATCATCATCTATCATCATCGGTCATCATCAATCATCATCGATCATCATCGATCATCATCGATCAACATCGATCTACATAGATCATCATCGATCATCATCGATCATCATCGATCATCATCGATCATCATCGATCATCATCGATCATCATCGATCATCATCGATCATCATCGATCATCATCGATCAACATCGATCATCATCGATCATCATCGATCATCGTCGATCATCGTCGATCAACTTCGATCAACTTCGACCAAAGTCGATCATCGTCGATCATCATCGATCATCATCGATCATCATCGATCAACATCGATCATCATCGATCATCATCGATCAACATCGATCATCATCGATCATCATCGATCATCATCGATCATCATCGATCATCATCGATCATCATCGATCATCATCGGTCAACATCGATCATCATCGATCTTCATCGATCATCTGCGAGCATCATCGATCATCATCGATCATCATCGATCATCTTCGATCATCATCGATCATCATCGATCATCGTCGATCATCATCGATCATCATCGATCATCATCGATCATCATCTATCATCATCGGTCATCATCAATCATCATCGATCATCATCGATCATCATCGATCAACATCGATCTACATAGATCCTCATCGATCAACATCGATCATCATCGATCATCATCGATCATCATCGATCATCATCGATCATCATCGATCATCATCGATCAACATCGATCATCATCGATCATCATCGATCATCGTCGATCATCGTCGATCAACTTCGATCAACTTCGACCAAATTCGATCATCGTCGATCATCATCGATCATCATCGATCATCATCGATCAACATCGATCATCATCGATCATCATCGATCAACATCGATCATCATCGATCATCATCGATCATCATCGATCATCATCGATCATCATCGATCATCATCGATCATCATCGATCATCATCGGTCAACATCGATCATCATCGATCTTCATCGATCATCTGCGAGCATCATCGATCATCATCGATCATCATCGATCATCATCGAGCATCATCGATCATCATCGATCATCATCGATCATCAGCGATCAACATGGATCATCATCGATCATCATCGATCATCATCGATCATCATCGATCAACACCGATCATCATCGATCATCATCGATCAACACCGATCATCATCGATCATCATCGATCATCATCGATCATCAACGATCATCATCGATCATCGTCGAACATCATCGATCATCATCGATCATCATCGATCATCATCGATCATCATCGATCATCATCGATCATCATCGATCATCATGGATCATCATCGATAATAATCGATCAACATCGATCATCATCGATCATCATCGATCATCATCGATCATCATCGATCATCATTGATCATCATCGATCATCATCGATCATCATCGATCATCATGGATCATCATCGATAATCATCGATCAACATCGATTATCATGATCATCATCGATCATCATCGATCAACATCGATCATCATCGACCATCATCGATCATCGTCGATCAACTTCGATCAACTTCGATCAAATTCGATCAGCGTCGATCATCATCGATCATCATCGATCATCATCGATCAACAGAGATCATCATCGATCATCATCGATCAACATCGATCAACATCGAACAACATCGATCAACAACGATCATCATCGATCAACATCGATCAACATCGATCATCATCGATCAACATCGCTCAACATCGATCATCATCGATCATCATCGATCATCATGGATCATCATCGATAATCATCGATCAACATCGATTATCATCGATCATCATCGATCATCATCGATCAACATCGATCATCATCGATCATCATCGATCATCATCGATCATCATCGATCATCATTGATCATCAACGATCATCGTCGATCATCGTCGATCAACTTCGATCAACTTCGATCAAATTCGATCATCGTCGATCATCATCGATCATCATCGATCATCATCGATCATCATCGATCATCATCGATCAACACCGATCATCATCGATCATCATCGATCAACACCGATCATCATCGATCATCATCGATCATCATCGATCATCATCGATCATCATCGATCATCATCGATCATCATCGATCATCATCGATCATCATCGATCATCATCGAACATCATCGATCAACATCGATCATCATCGATCATCATCGATCAGCACCGATCATCATCGATCATCATCGATCAACACCGATCATCATCGATCATCATCGATCAACACCGATCATCATCGATCATCATCGATCATCATCGATCATCATCGATCATCATCGATCATCATCGATCATCATCGATCATCATCGATCATCATCGATCATCATCGATCAACATCGATCATCATCGATCATCATCGATCATCATCGATCATCATCGATCAACACCGATCATCATTGATCATCATCGATCAACACCGATCATCATCGATCATCATCGATCATCATCGATCATCATCGATCATCATCGATCATCATCGATCATCTTCGATCATCATCGATCATCATCGATCATCATCGATCATCATCGATCATCATCGATCATCATCGATCATCATCGATCATCATCGATCATCATGGATCATCATCGATAATTATCGATCAACATCGATCATCATCGATCATCATCGATCATCATCTATCATCTTCGATCATCATCGATCATCATCGATCATCGTCGATCATCATCGATCATCATCGATCATCATCGATCATCATCGATCATCATCGATCATTATCTATCATCATCGGTCATCATCAATCATCATCGATCATCATCGATCATCATCGATCAACATCGATCTACATAGATCATCATCGATCATCATCGATCATCATCGATCATCATCGATCATCATCGATCATCATCGATCATCATCGATCATCATCGATCATCATCGATCATCATCGATCAGCATCGATCAACATCGATCATCATCGATCATCATCGATCATCGTCGATCATCGTCGATCAACTTCGACCAAATTCGATCATCGTCGATCATCATCGATCATCATCGATCATCATCGATCAACATCGATCATCATCGATCATCATCGATCAACATCGATCATCATCGATCATCATCGATCATCATCGATCATCATCGATCATCATCGATCATCATCGATCATCATCGATCATCATCGATCATCATCGATCATCACCGATCATCAGCGATCATCATCGATCAACTTCGATCATCGTCGATCATCGATCATCATCGATCATCATCCATCATCATCGATCATCATCGATCATCATCGATCATCATCGATCATCATCGGTCAACATCGATCATCATCAATCATCATCGATCATCATCGATCATCATCGATCATCATCGATCATCATCGATCATCATCGATCATCATCGATCATCATCGATCATCATCGATCATCATCGATCATCATCGATCATCATCGACCATCATCGATCATCGTCGATCAACTTCGATCAACTTCGATCAAATTCGATCAGCGTCGATCATCATCGATCATCATCGATCATCATCGATCAACATCGATCATCATCGATCATCATCGATCAACATCGATCAACATCGATCAACATCGATCAACATCGATCAACATCGATCATCATCGATCAACATCGATCAACATCGATCATCATCGATCAACATCGCTCAACATCGATCATCATCGATCATCATCGATCATCATTGATTATCATCGATCAACTTCGATCAACATCGATCATCATCGATCATCATCGATCATCATCGATCATCATCGATCATCATCGATCATCATCGATCATCATCGATCATCATCGATCATCATCGATCATCATCGATCATCATCGATCATCATCGATTATCATCGATCATTATCGATCATCATCGATCATCATCGGTCAACATCGATCATCATCGATCTTCATCGATCATCTGCGAGCATCATCTATCATCATCGATCATCATCGATCATCATCGATCATCATCGATCATCATCGATCATCATCGATCATCATCGATCATCATCGATCATCATCGATCATCATCGATCATCATCGATCATCATCGATCAACATCGATCATCATCGATCATCATCGGTCAACATTGATCATCATCGATCTTCATCGATCATCTGCGACCATCATCGATCATCATCGATCATCATCGATCATCATCGATCATCATCGATCATCATCGATCATCATCGATCATCATCGATCATCATCGATCATCATCGATCATCATCGATCATCATCGATCATCATCGATCATCATCGATCATCATCGATCAGCATCGATCAACATCGATCATCATCGATCATCATCGATCATCGTCGATCATCGTCGATCAACTTCGATCAACTTCGACCAAATTCGATCATCGTCGATCATCATCGATCATCATCGATCATCATCGATCAACATCGATCATCATCGATCATCATCGATCATCATCGATCATCATCGATCATCATCGATCATCATCGATCATCATCGATCAACATCGATCATCATCGATCATCATCGGTCAACATTGATCATCATCGATCTTCATCGATCATCTGCGACCATCATCGATCATCATCGATCATCATCGATCATCATCGATCATCATCGATCATCATCGATCATCATCGATCATCATCGATCATCATCGATCATCATCGATCATCATCGATCATCATCGATCATTATCGATCATCATCGATCATCATCGATCATCATCGATCATCATCGATCATCATCGATCATCATCGATCATCATCGATCATCATCGATCAGCATCGATCAACATCGATCATCATCGATCATCATCGATCATCGTCGATCATCGTCGATCAACTTCGATCAACTTCGACCAAATTCGATCATCGTCGATCATCATCGATCATCATCGATCATCATCGATCAACATCGATCATCATCGATCATCATCGATCATCATCGATCATCATCGATCAACATCGATCATCATCGATCATCATCGATCATCATCGATCATCATCGATCATCATCGATCATCATCGATCATCATCGATCATCATCGATCATCACCGATCATCAGCGATCATCATCGATCAACTTCGATCATCGTCGATCATCGATCATCATCGATCATCATCCATCATCATCGATCATCATCGATCATCATCGGTCAACATCGATCATCATCGATCATCATCGATCATCATCGATCATCATCGATCATCATCGATCATCATCGATCATCATCGATCATCATCGATCATCATCGATCATCATCGATCATCATCGATCATCATCGATCATCATCGACCATCATCGATCATCGTCGATCAACTTCGATCAACTTCGATCAAATTCGATCAGCGTCGATCAACATCGATCATCATCGATCATCATCGATCAACATCGATCATCATCGATCATCATCGATCAACATCGATCAACATCGATCAACATCGATCAACATCGATCAACATCGATCATCATCGATCAACATCGATCAACATCGATCATCATCGATCAACATCGCTCAACATCGATCATCATCGATCATCATCGATCATCATTGATTATCATCGATCAACTTCGATCAACATCGATCATCATCGATCATCATCGAACATCATCGATCATCATCGATCATCATCGATCATCATCGATCATCATCGATCATCATCGATCATCATCGATCATCATCGATCATCATCGATCATCATCGATTATCATCGATCATTATCGATCATCATCGATCATCATCGGTCAACATCGATCATCATCGATCTTCATCGATCATCTGCGAGCATCATCTATCATCATCGATCATCATCGATCATCATCGATCATCATCGATCAACACCGATCATCATCGATCATCATCGATCATCATCGATCATCAACGATCATCATCGATCATCGTCGAACATCATCGATCATCATCGATCATCATCGATCATCATCGATCATCATCGATCATCATCGATCATCATCGATCATCATCGATCATCATCGATCATCATGGATCATCATCGATAATAATCGATCAACATCGATCATCATCGATCATCATCGATCATCATCGATCATCATCGATCATCATCGATCATCATCGATCATCATCGATCATCATGGATCATCATCGATAATCATCGATCAACATCGATTATCATGATCATCATCGATCATCATCGATCAACATCGATCATCATCGACCATCATCGATCATCGTCGATCAACTTCGATCAACTTCGATCATCATCGATCATCATGGATCATCATCGATACTCATCGATCAACATCGATCATCATCGATCATCATCGATCATCATCGATCATCATCGATCAACACCGATCATCATTGATCATCATCGATCAACACCGATCATCATCGATCATCATCGATCATCATCGATCATCATCGATCATCATCGATCATCATCGATCATCTTCGATCATCATCGATCATCATCGATCATCATCGATCATCATCGATCATCATCGATCATCATCGATCATCATCGATCATCATCGATCATCATGGATCATCATCGATAATTATCGATCAACATCGATCATCATCGATCATCATCGATCATCATCTATCATCTTCGATCATCATCGATCATCATCGATCATCGTCGATCATCATCGATCATCATCGATCATCATCGATCATCATCTATCATCATCGGTCATCATCAATCATCATCGATCATCATCGATCATCATCGATCAACATCGATCTACATAGATCATCATCGATCATCATCGATCATCATCGATCATCATCGATCATCATCGATCATCATCGATCATCATCGATCATCATCGATCATCATCGATCAACATCGATCATCATCGATCATCATCGATCATCGTCGATCATCGTCGATCAACTTCGATCAACTTCGACCAAATTCGATCATCGTCGATCATCATCGATCATCATCGATCATCATCGATCAACATCGATCATCATCGATCATCATCGATCAACATCGATCATCATCGATCATCATCGATCATCATCGATCATCATCGATCATCATCGATCATCATCGATCATCATCGATCATCATCGATCATCATCGGTCAACATCGATCATCATCGATCTTCATCGATCATCTGCGAGCATCATCGATCATCATCGATCATCATCGATCATCATCGATCATCATCGATCATCATCGATCATCAGCGATCAACATGGATCATCATCGATCATCATCGATCATCATCGATCATCATCGATCAACACCGATCATCATCGATCATCATCGATCAACACCGATCATCATCGATCATCATCGATCATCATCGATCATCAACGATCATCATCGATCATCGTCGAACATCATCGATCATCATCGATCATCATCGATCATCATCGATCATCATCGATCATCATCGATCATCATCGATCATCATGGATCATCATCGATAATAATCGATCAACATCGATCATCATCGATCATCATCGATCATCATCGATCATCATCGATCATCATCGATCATCATCGATCATCATCGATCATCATCGATCATCATGGATCATCATCGATAGTCATCGATCAACATCGATTATCATGATCATCATCGATCATCATCGATCAACATCGATCATCATCGACCATCATCGATCATCGTCGATCAACTTCGATCAACTTCGATCAAATTCGATCAGCGTCGATCATCATCGATCATCATCGATCATCATCGATCAACAGAGATCATCATCGATCATCATCGATCAACATCGATCAACATCGAACAACATCGATCAACATCGATCATCATCGATCAACATCGATCAACATCGATCATCATCGATCAACATCGCTCAACATCGATCATCATCGATCATCATCGATCATCATGGATCATCATCGATAATCATCGATCAATATCGATTATCATCGATCATCATCGATCATCATCGATCAACATCGATCAACATCGATCATCATTGATCATCAACGATCATCGTCGATCATCGTCGATCAACTTCGATCAACTTCGATCAAATTCGATCATCGTCGATCATCATCGATCATCATCGATCATCATCGATCATCATCGATCAACACCGATCATCATCGATCATCATCGATCAACACCGATCATCATCGATCATCATCGATCATCATCGATCATCATCGATCATCATCGATCATCATCGGTCATCATCGATCATCATCGATCATCATCGATCATCATCGATCATCATCGATCAACATCGATCATCATCGATCAGCACCGATCATCATCGATCATCATCGATCAACACCGATCATCATCGATCATCATCGATCAACACCGATCATCATCGATCATCATCGATCATCATCGATCATCATCGATCATCATCGATCATCATCGATCATCATCGATCATCATCGATCATCATCGATCATCATCGATCATCATCGATCATCACAGATCATCAGCGATCATCATCGATCAACTTCGATCATCGTCGATCATCGATCATCATCGATCATCATCGATCATCATCGATCATCATCGATCATCATCGATCATCATCGATCATCATCGGTCAACATCGATCATCATCGATCATCATCGATCATCATCGATCATCATCGATCATCATCGATCATCATCGATCATCATCGATCATCATCGATCATCATCGATCATCATCGATCATCATCGATCATCATCGATCATCATCGACCATCATCGATCATCGTCGATCAACTTCGATCAACTTCGATCAAATTCGATCAGCGTCGATCATCATCGATCATCATCGATCATCATCGATCAACATCGATCATCATCGATCATCATCGATCAACATCGATCAACATCGATCAACATCGATCAACATCGATCAACATCGATCATCATCGATCAACATCGATCAACATCGATCATCATCGATCAACATCGCTCAACATCGATCATCATCGATCATCATCGATCATCATTGATCATCATCGATCAACTTCGATCAACATCGATCATCATCGATCATCATCGAACATCATCGATCATCATCGATCATCATCGATCATCATCGATCATCATCGATCATCATCGATCATCATCGATCATCATCGATCATCATCGATCATCATCGATTATCATCGATCATTATCGATCATCATCGATCATCATCGGTCAACATCGATCATCATCGATCTTCATCGATCATCTGCGAGCATCATCTATCATCATCGATCATCATCGATCATCATCGATCATCATCGATCATCATCGATCATCATCGATCATCATCGATCATCATCGATCATCATCGATCATCATCGATCATCATCGATCATCATCGATCATCATCGATCATCATCGATCAACATCGATCATCATCGATCATCATCGGTCAACATTGATCATCATCGATCTTCATCGATCATCTGCGACCATCATCGATCATCATCGATCATCATCGATCATCATCGATCATCATCGATCATCATCGATCATCATCGATCATCATCGATCATCATCGATCATCATCGATCATCATCGATCATCATCGATCATCATCGATCATCATCGATCATCATCGATCAACATCGATCATCATCGATCATCATCGATCATCATCGATCATCATCGATCAACACCGATCATCATTGATCATCATCGATCAACACCGATCATCATCGATCATCATCGATCATCATCGATCATCATCGATCATCTTCGATCATCATCGATCATCATCGATCATCATCGATCATCATCGATCATCATCGATCATCATCGATCATCATCGATCATCATCGATCATCATGGATCATCATCGATAATTATCGATCAACATCGATCATCATCGATCATCATCGATCATCATCTATCATCTTCGATCATCATCGATCATCATCGATCATCGTCGATCATCATCGATCATCATCGATCATCATCGATCATCATCTATCATCATCGGTCATCATCAATCATCATCGATCATCATCGATCATCATCGATCAACATCGATCTACATAGATCATCATCGATCATCATCGATCATCATCGATCATCATCGATCATCATCGATCATCATCGATCATCATTGATCATCATCGATCATCATCGATCATCATCGATCAACATCGATCATCATCGATCATCATCGATCATCGTAGATCATCGTCGATCAACTTCGATCAACTTCGACCAAATTCGATCATCGTCGATCATCATCGATCATCATCGATCATCATCGATCAACATCGAACATCGATCATCATCGATCATCATCGATCAACATCGATCATCATCGATCATCATCGATCATCATCGATCATCATCGATCATCATCGATCATCATCGATCATCATCGATCATCATCGGTCAACATCGATCATCATCGATCTTCATCGATCACCTGCGAGCATCATCGATCATCATCGATCATCATCGATCATCATCGATCATCATCGATCATCATCGATCATCATCGATCATCAGCGATCAACATGGATCATCATCGATCATCATCGATCATCATCGATCATCATCGATCAACACCGATCATCATCGATCATCATCGATCAACACCGATCATCATCGATCATCATCGATCATCATCGATCATCAACGGTCATCATCGATCATCGTCGAACATCATCGATCATCATCGATCATCATCGATCATCATCGATCATCATCGATCATCATGGATCATCATCGATAATAATCGATCAACATCGATCATCATCGATCATCATCGATCATCATCGATCATCATCGATCATCATCGATCATCATCGATCATCATCGATCATCATCGATCATCATGGATCATCATCGATAATCATCGATCAACATCGATTATCATGATCATCATCGATCATCATCGATCAACATCGATCATCATCGACCATCATCGATCATCGTCGATCAACTTCGATCAACTTCGATCAAATTCGATCAGCGTCGATCATCATCGATCATCATCGATCATCATCGATCAACAGAGATCATCATCGATCATCATCGATCAACATCGATCAACATCGAACAACGTCGATCAACATCGATCATCATCGATCAACATCGATCAACATCGATCATCATCGATCAACATCGCTCAACATCGATCATCATCAATCATCATCGATCAACATGGATCATCATCGATAATCATCGATCAATATCGATTATCATCGATCATCATCGATCATCATCGATCAACATCGATCAACATCGATCATCATTGATCATCAACGATCATCGTCGATCATCGTCGATCAACTTCGATCAACTTCGATCAAATTCGATCATCGTCGATCATCATCGATCATCATCGATCATCATCGATCATCATCGATCAACACCGATCATCATCGATCATCATCGATCAACACCGATCATCATCGATCATCATCGATCATCATCGATCATCATCGATCATCATCGATCATCATCGATCATCATCGATCATCATCGATCATCATCGATCATCATCGATCAACATCGATCATCATCGATCAGCACCGATCATCATCGATCATCATCGATCAACACCGATCATCATCGATCATCATCGATCAACACCGATCATCATCGATCATCATCGATCATCATCGATCATCATCGATCATCATCGATCATCATCGATCATCATCGATCATCATCGATCATCATCGATCATCATCGATCATCATCGATCATCATCGATCATCATCGATCATCACCGATCATCAGCGATCATCATCGATCAACTTCGATCATCGTCGATCATCGATCATCATCGATCATCATCGATCATCATCGATCATCATCGATCATCATCGATCATCATCGATCATCATCGGTCAACATCGATCATCATCGATCATCATCGATCATCATCGATCATCATCGATCATCATCGGTCAACATTGATCATCATCGATCTTCATCGATCATCTGCGACCATCATCGATCATCATCGATCATCATCGATCATCATCGATCATCATCGATCATCATCGATCATCATCGATCATCATCGATCATCATCGATCATCATCGATCATCATCGATCATCATCGATCAACATCGATCATCATCGATCATCATCGATCATCATCGATCATCATCGATCAACACCGATCATCATTGATCATCATCGATCAACACCGATCATCATCGATCATCATCGATCATCATCGATCATCATCGATCATCATCGATCATCATCGATCATCATCGATCATCTTCGATCATCATCGATCATCATCGATCATCATCGATCATCATCGATCATCATCGATCATCATCGATCATCATCGATCATCATCGATCATCATGGATCATCATCGATAATTATCGATCAACATCGATCATCATCGATCATCATCGATCATCATCTATCATCTTCGATCATCATCGATCATCATCGATCATCGTCGATCATCATCGATCATCATCGATCATCATCGATCATCATCTATCATCATCGGTCATCATCAATCATCATCGATCATCATCGATCATCATCGATCAACATCGATCTACATAGATCATCATCGATCATCATCGATCATCATCGATCATCATCGATCATCATCGATCATCATCGATCATCATTGATCATCATCGATCATCATCGATCATCATCGATCAACATCGATCATCATCGATCATCATCGATCATCGTCGATCATCGTCGATCAACTTCGATCAACTTCGACCAAATTCGATCATCGTCGATCATCATCGATCATCATCGATCATCATCGATCAACATCGATCATCATCGATCATCATCGATCAACATCGATCATCATCGATCATCATCGATCATCATCGATCATCATCGATCATCATCGATCATCATCGATCATCATCGATCATCATCGGTCAACATCGATCATCATCGATCTTCATCGATCATCTGCGAGCATCATCGATCATCATCGATCATCATCGATCATCATCGATCATCATCGATCATCATCGATCATCAGCGATCAACATGGATCATCATCGATCATCATCGATCATCATCGATCATCATCGATCAACACCGATCATCATCGATCATCATCGATCAACACCGATCATCATCGATCATCATCGATCATCATCGATCATCAACGATCATCATCGATCATCGTCGAACATCATCGATCATCATCGATCATCATCGATCATCATCGATCATCATCGATCATCATCGATCATCATCGATCATCATGGATCATCATCGATCATCATCGATCATCATCGATCATCATCGATCATCATCGATCATCATCGATTATCATCGATCATCATCGATCATCATGGATCATCATCGATAATCATCGATCAACATCGATTATCATGATCATCATCGATCATCATCGATCAACATCGATCATCATCGACCATCATCGATCAACAGAGATCATCATCGATCATCATCGATCAACATCGATCAACATCGAACAACATCGATCAACATCGATCATCATCGATCAACATCGATCAACATCGATCATCATCGATCAACATCGCTCAACATCGATCATCATCAATCATCATCGATCATCATGGATCATCATCGATAATCATCGATCAATATCGATTATCATCGATTATCATCGATCATCATCGATCAACATCGATCAACATCGATCATCATTGATCATCAACGATCATCGTCGATCAACTTCGATCAACTTCGATCAAATTCGATCATCATCGATCATCATCGATCATCATCGATCATCATCGATCAACAGAGATCATCATCGATCATCATCGATCAACATCGATCAACATCGAACAACATCGATCAACATCGATCATCATCGATCAACATCGATCAACATCGATCATCATCGATCAACATCGCTCAACATCGATCATCATCAATCATCATCGATCATCATGGATCATCATCGATAATCATCGATCAATATCGATTATCATCGATCATCATCGATCATCATCGATCAACATCGATCAACATCGATCATCATTGATCATCAACGATCATCGTCGATCATCGTCGATCAACTTCGATCAACTTCGATCAAATTCGATCATCGTCGATCATCATCGATCATCATCGATCATCATCGATCATCATCGATCAACACCGATCATCATCGATCATCATCGATCAACACCGATCATCATCGATCATCATCGATCATCATCGATCATCATCGATCATCATCGATCATCATCGATCATCATCGATCATCATCGATCATCATCGATCATCATCGATCAACATCGATCATCATCGATCAGCACCGATCATCATCGATCATCATCGATCAACACCGATCATCATCGATCATCATCGATCAACATCGATCATCATCGATCAACACCGATCATCATCGATCATCATCGATCATCATCGATCATCATCGATCATTATCGATCATCATCGATCATCATCGATCATCATCGATCATCATCGATCATCATCGATCATCATCGATCATCATCGATCATCATCGATCATAATCGATCATCACCGATCATCAGCGATCATCATCGATCAACTTCGATCATCGTCGATCATCGATCATCATCGATCATCATCGATCATCATCGATCATCATCGATCATCATCGATCATCATCGATCATCATCGGTCAACATCGATCATCATCGATCATCATCGATCATCATCGATCATCATCGATCATCATCGATCATCATCGATCATCATCGATCATCATCGATCATCATCGATCATCATCGATCATCATCGATCATCATCGATCATCATCGATCATCATCGACCATCATCGATCATCGTCGATCAACTTCGATCAACTTCGATCAAATTCGATCAGCGTCGATCATCATCGATCATCATCGATCATCATCGATCAACATCGATCATCATCGATCATCATCGATCAACATCGATCAACATCGATCAACATCGATCAACATCGATCAACATCGATCATCATCGATCAACATCGATCAACATCGATCATCATCGATCAACATCGCTCAACATCGATCATCATCGATCATCATCGATCATCATTGATCATCATCGATATACTTCGATCAACATCGATCATCATCGATCATCATCGAACATCATCGATCATCATCGATCATCATCGATCATCATCGATCATCATCGATCATCATCGATCATCATCGATCATCATCGATCATCATCGATCATCATCGATTATCATCGATCATTATCGATCATCATCGATCATCATCGGTCAACATCGATCATCATCGATCTTCATCGATCATCTGCGAGCATCATCTATCATCATCGATCATCATCGATCATCATCGATCATCATCGATCATCATCGATCATCATCGATCATCATCGATCATCATCGATCATCATCGATCATCATCGATCATCATCGATCATCATCGATCATCATCGATCATCATCGATCATCATCGATCAACATCGATCATCATCGATCATCATCGGTCAACATTGATCATCATCGATCTTCATCGATCATCTGCGACCATCATCGATCATCATCGATCATCATGGATCATCATCGATAATTATCGATCAACATCGATCATCATCGATCATCATCGATCATCATCGATCATCATCTATCATCTTCGATCATCATCGATCATCATCGATCATCGTCGATCATCATCGATCATCATCGATCATCATCGATCATCATCTATCATCATCGGTCATCATCAATCATCATCGATCATCATCGATCATCATCGATCAACATCGATCTACATAGATCATCATCGATCATCATCGATCATCATCGATCATCATCGATCATCATCGATCATCATCGATCATCATCGATCATCATCGATCATCATCGATCATCATCGATCATCATCGATCATCATCGATCAACATCGATCATCATCGATCATCATCGATCATCGTCGATCATCGTCGATCAACTTCGATCAACTTCGACCAAAGTCGATCATCGTCGATCATCATCGATCATCATCGATCATCATCGATCAACATCGATCATCATCGATCATCATCGATCAACATCGATCATCATCGATCATCATCGATCATCATCGATCATCATCGATCATCATCGATCATCATCGATCATCATCGATCATCATCGGTCAACATCGATCATCATCGATCTTCATCGATCATCTGCGAGCATCATCGATCATCATCGATCATCATCGATCATCTTCGATCATCATCGATCATCATCGATCATCGTCGATCATCATCGATCATCATCGATCATCATCGATCATCATCTATCATCATCGGTCATCATCAATCATCATCGATCATCATCGATCATCATCGATCAACATCGATCTACATAGATCATCATCGATCATCATCGATCATCATCGATCATCATCGATCATCATCGATCATCATCGATCATCATCGATCATCATCGATCATCATCGATCATCATCGATCATCATCGATCAACATCGATCATCATCGATCATCATCGATCATCGTCGATCATCGTCGATCAACTTCGATCAACTTCGACCAAATTCGATCATCGTCGATCATCATCGATCATCATCGATCATCATCGATCAACATCGATCATCATCGATCATCATCGATCAACATCGATCATCATCGATCATCATCGATCATCATCGATCATCATCGATCATCATCGATCATCATCGATCATCATCGATCATCATCGGTCAACATCGATCATCATCGATCTTCATCGATCATCTGCGAGCATCATCGATCATCATCGATCATCATCGATCATCATCGATCATCATCGATCATCATCGATCATCATCGATCATCAGCGATCAACATGGATCATCATCGATCATCATCGATCATCATCGATCATCATCGATCAACACCGATCATCATCGATCATCATCGATCAACACCGATCATCATCGATCATCATCGATCATCATCGATCATCAACGATCATCATCGATCATCGTCGAACATCATCGATCATCATCGATCATCATCGATCATCATCGATCATCATCGATCATCATCGATCATCATCGATCATCATGGATCATCATCGATAATAATCGATCAACATCGATCATCATCGATCATCATCGATCATCATCGATCATCATCGATCATCATTGATCATCATCGATCATCATCGATCATCATCGATCATCATGGATCATCATCGATAATCATCGATCAACATCGATTATCATGATCATCATCGATCATCATCGATCAACATCGATCATCATCGACCATCATCGATCATCGTCGATCAACTTCGATCAACTTCGATCAAATTCGATCAGCGTCGATCATCATCGATCATCATCGATCAACAGAGATCATCATCGATCATCATCGATCAACATCGATCAACATCGAACAACATCGATCAACATTGATCATCATCGATCAACATCGATCAACATCGATCATCATCGATCAACATCGCTCAACATCGATCATCATCGATCATCATCGATCATCATGGATCATCATCGATAATCATCGATCAACATCGATTATCATCGATCATCATCGATCATCATCGATCAACATCGATCAACATCGATCATCATTGATCATCAACGATCATCGTCGATCATCGTCGATCAACTTCGATCAACTTCGATCAAATTCGATCATCGTCGATCATCATCGATCATCATCGATCATCATCGATCATCATCGATCAACACCGATCATCATCGATCATCATCGATCAACACCGATCATCATCGATCATCATCGATCATCATCGATCATCATCGATCATCATCGATCATCATCGATCATCATCGATCATCATCGATCATCATCGATCATCATCGATCATCATCGATCATCATCGATCAACATCGATCATCATCGATCATCATCGATCAGCACCGATCATCATCGATCATCATCGATCAACACCGATCATCATCGATCATCATCGATCAACACGGATCATCATCGATCATCATCGATCATCATCGATCATCATCGATCATCATCGATCATCATCGATCATCATCGATCATCATCGATCATCATCGATCATCATCGATCAACATCGATCATCATCGATCATCATCGATCATCATCGATCATCATCGATCAACACCGATCATCATTGATCATCATCGATCAACACCGATCATCATCGATCATCATCGATCATCATCGATCATCATCGATCATCATCGATCATCATCGATCATCTTCGATCATCATCGATCATCATCGATCATCATCGATCATCATCGATCATCATCGATCATCATCGATCATCATCGATCATCATCGATCATCATGGATCATCATCGATAATTATCGATCAACATCGATCATCATCGATCATCATCGATCATCATCTTTCATCTTCGATCATCATCGATCATCATCGATCATCGTCGATCATCATCGATCATCATCGATCATCATCGATCATCATCGATCATCATCGATCATCATCTATCATCATCGGTCATCATCAATCATCATCGATCATCATCGATCATCATCGATCAACATCGATCTACATAGATCATCATCGATCATCATCGATCATCATCGATCATCATCGATCATCATCGATCATCATCGATCATCATCGATCATCATCGATCATCATCGATCATCATCGATCATCATCGATCAACATCGATCATCATCGATCATCATCGATCATCGTCGATCATCATCGATCATCATCGATCATCATCGATCAACATCGATCATCATCGATCATCATCGATCATCATCGATCATCATCGATCATCATCGATCATCATCGATCATCATCGGTCAACATCGATCATCATCGATCTTCATCGATCATCTGCGAGCATCATCGATCATCATCGATCATCATCGATCATCATCGATCATCATCGATCATCAGCGATCAACATGGATCATCATCGATCATCATCGATCATCATCGATCATCATCGATCAACACCGATCATCATCGATCATCATCGATCAACACCGATCATCATCGATCATCATCGATCATCATCGATCATCAACGATCATCATCGATCATCGTCGAACATCATCGATCATCATCGATCATCATCGATCATCATCGATCATCATCGATCATCATCGATCATCATCGATCATCATGGATCATCATCGATAATAATCGATCAACATCGATCATCATCGATCATCATCGATCATCATCGATCATCATCGATCATCATCGATCATCATCGATCATCATCGATCATCATCGATCATCATGGATCATCATCGATAATCATCGATCAACATCGATTATCATGATCATCATCGATCATCATCGATCAACATCGATCATCATCGACCATCATCGATCATCGTCGATCAACTTCGATCAACTTCGATCATCATCGATCATCATGGATCATCATCGATAATCATCGATCAACATCGATCATCATCGATCATCATCGATCATCATCGATCATCATCGATCAACACCGATCATCATTGATCATCATCGATCAACACCGATCATCATCGATCATCATCGATCATCATCGATCATCATCGATCATCATCGATCATCATCGATCATCTTCGATCATCATCGATCATCATCGATCATCATCGATCATCATCGATCATCATCGATCATCATCGATCATCATCGATCATCATCGATCATCATCGATTATCATCGATCATCTTCGATCATCATGGATCATCATCGATAATTATCGATCAACATCGATCATCATCGATCATCATCGATCATCATCTATCATCTTCGATCATCATCGATCATCATCGATCATCGTCGATCATCATCGATCATCATCGATCATCATCGATCATCATCTATCATCATCGGTCATCATCAATCATCATCGATCATCATCGATCATCATCGATCAACATCGATCTACATAGATCATCATCGATCATCATCGATCATCATCGATCATCATCGATCATCATCGATCATCATCGATCATCATCGATCATCATCGATCATCATCGATCATCATCGATCATCATCGATCATCATCGATCATCATCGATCATCATCGATCAACATCGATCATCATCGATCATCATCGATCATCGTCGATCAACTTTGATCAACTTCGACCAAATTCGATCATCGTCGATCATCATCGATCATCATCGATCATCATCGATCAACATCGATCATCATCGATCATCATCGATCAACATCGATCATCATCGATCATCATCGATCATCATCGATCATCATCGATCATCATCGATCATCATCGATCATCATCAATCATCATCGGTCAACATCGATCATCATCGATCTTCATCGATCATCTGCGAGCATCATCGATCATCATCGATCATCATCGATCATCATCGATCATCATCGATCATCAGCGATCAACATGGATCATCATCGATCATCATCGATCATCATCGATCATCATCGATCAACACCGATCATCATCGATCATCATCGATCAACACCGATCATCATCGATCATCATCGATCATCATCGATCATCAACGATCATCATCGATCATCGTCGAACATCATCGATCATCATCGATCATCATCGATCATCATCGATCATCATCGATCATCATCGATCATCATCGATCATCATGGATCATCATCGATAATAATCGATCAACATCGATCATCATCGATCATCATCGATCATCATCGATCATCATCGATCATCATCGATCATCATCGATCATCATCGATCATCATCGATCATCATCGATCATCATGGATCATCATCGATAATCATCGATCAACATCGATTATCATGATCATCATCGATCATCATCGATCAACATCGATCATCATCGACCATCATCGATCATCGTCGATCAACTTCGATCAACTTCGATCAAATTCGATCAGCGTCGATCATCATCGATCATCATCGATCATCATCGATCAACAGAGATCATCATCGATCATCATCGATCAACATCGATCAACATCGAACAACATCGATCAACATCGATCATCATCGATCAACATCGATCAACATCGACCATCATCGATCAACATCGCTCAACATCGATCATCATCGATCATCATCGATCATCATGGATCATCATCGATAATCATCGATCAATATCGATTATCATCGATCATCATCGATCATCATCGATCAACATCGATCAACATCGATCATCATTGATCATCAACGATCATCGTCGATCATCGTCGATCAACTTCGATCAACTTCGATCAAATTCGATCATCGTCGATCATCATCGATCATCATCGATCATCATCGATCATCATCGATCAACACCGATCATCATCGATCATCATCGATCAACACCGATCATCATCGATCATCATCGATCATCATCGATCATCATCGATCATCATCGATCATCATCGATCATCATCGATCATCATCGATCATCATCGATCATCATCGATCATCATCGATCAACATCGATCATCATCGATCAGCACCGATCATCATCGATCATCATCGATCAACACCGATCATCATCGATCATCATCGATCAACACCGATCATCATCGATCATCATCGATCATCATCGATCATCATCGATCATCATCGATCATCATCGATCATCATCGATCATCATCGATCATCATCGATCATCATCGATCATCATCGATCATCATCGATCATCATCGATCATCATCGATCATCACCGATCATCAGCGATCATCATCGATCAACTTCGATCATCGTCGATCATCGATCATCATCGATCATCATCGATCATCATCGATCATCATCGATCATCATCGATCATCATCGATCATCATCGATCATCATCGGTCAACATCGATCATCATCGATCATCATCGATCATCATCGATCATCATCGATCATCATCGATCATCATCGATCATCATCGATCATCATCGATCATCATCGATCATCATCGATCATCATCGATCATCATCGATCATCATCGATCATCATCGATCATCATCGATCATCATCGACCATCATCGATCATCGTCGATCAACTTCGATCAACTTCGATCAAATTCGATCAGCGTCGATCATCATCGATCATCATCGATCATCATCGATCAACATCGATCATCATCGATCATCATCGATCAACATCGATCAACATCGATCAACATCGATCAACATCGATCAACATCGATCATCATCGATCAACATCGATCAACATCGATCATCATCGATCAACATCGCTCAACATCGATCATCATCGATCATCATCGATCATCATTGATCATCATCGATCAACTTCGATCAACATCGATCATCATCGATCATCATCGAACATCATCGATCATCATCGATCATCATCGATCATCATCGATCATCATCGATCATCATCGATCATCATCGATCATCATCAATCATCATCGATCATCATCGATTATCATCGATCATTATCGATCATCATCGATCATCATCGATCATCGTCGATCATCGTCGATCAACTTCGATCAACTTCGACCAAATTCGATCATCGTCGATCATCATCGATCATCATCGATCAACATCGATCATCATCGATCATCATCGATCATCATCGATCATCATCGATCATCATCGATCATCATCGATCATCATCGATCATCATCGATCAACATCGATCATCATCGATCATCATCGGTCAACATTGATCATCATCGATCTTCATCGATCATCTGCGACCATCATCGATCATCATCGATCATCATCGATCATCATCGATCATCATCGATCATCATCGATCATCATCGATCATCATCGATCATCATCGATCATCATCGATCATCATCGATCATCATCGATCATCATCGATCATCATCGATCATCATCGATCATCATCGATCATCATCGATCAACATCGATCATCATCGATCATCATCGATCATCATCGATCATCATCGATCAACACCGATCATCATTGATCATCATCGATCAACACCGATCATCATCGATTATCATCGATCATCATCGATCATCATCGATCATCATCGATCATCATCGATCATCTTCGATCATCATCGATCATCTTCGATCATCATCGATCATCATCGATCATCATCGATCATCATCGATCATCATCGATCATCATCGATCATCATCGATCATCATCGATCATCATCGATCATCATCGATCATCATGGATCATCATCGATCATCATCGATCATCATCGATCATCATCGATCATCATCTATCATCATCGGTCATCATCAATCATCATCGACCATCATCGATCATCATCGATCAACATCGATCAGCGTCGATCATCATCGATCATCATCGATCATCATCGATCAACAGAGATCATCATCGATCATCATCGATCAACATCGATCAACATCGAACAACATCGATCAACATCGATCATCATCGATCAACATCGATCAACATCGATCATCATCGATCAACATCGCTCAACATCGATCATCATCGATCATCATCGATCATCATGGATCATCATCGATAATCATCGATCAATATCGATTATCATCGATCATCATCGATCATCATCGATCAACATCGATCAACATCGATCATCATTGATCATCAACGATCATCGTCGATCATCGTCGATCAACTTCGATCAACTTCGATCAAATTCGATCATCGTCGATCATCATCGATCATCATCGATCATCATCGATCATCATCGATCAACACCGATCATCATCGATCATCATCGATCAACACCGATCATCATCGATCATCATCGATCATCATCGATCATCATCGATCATCATCGATCATCATCGATCATCATCGATCATCATCGATCATCATCGATCATCATCGATCATCATCGATCAACATCGATCATCATCGATCAGCACCGATCATCATCGATCATCATCGATCAACACCGATCATCATCGATCATCATCGATCAACACCGATCATCATCGATCATCATCGATCATCATCGATCATCATCGATCATCATCGATCATCATCGATCATCATCGATCATCATCGATCATCATCGATCATCATCGATCATCATCGATCATCATCGATCATCATCGATCATCATCGATCATCACCGATCATCAGCGATCATCATCGATCAACTTCGATCATCGTCGATCATCGATCATCATCGATCATCATCGATCATCATCGATCATCATCGATCATCATCGATCATCATCGATCATCATCGGTCAACATCGATCATCATCGATCATCATCGATCATCATCGATCATCATCGATCATCATCGATCATCATCGATCATCATCGATCATCATCGATCAACACCGATCATCATTGATCATCATCGATCAACACCGATCATCATCGCTCATCATCGATCATCATCGATCATCATCGATCATCATCGATCATCATCGATCATCTTCGATCATCATCGCTCATCATCGATCATCATCGATCATCATCGATCATCATCGATCATCATCGATCATCTTCGATCATCATCGATCATCATCGATCATCATCGATCATCATCGATCATCATCGATCATCATCGATCATCATCGATCATCATCGATCATCATCGATCATCATCGATCATCATCTATCATCTTCGATCATCATCGATCATCATCGATCATCGTCGATCATCATCGATCATCATCGATCATCATCGATCATCATCTATTATCATCGGTCATCATCAATCATCATCGATCATCATCGATCATCATCGATCAACATCGATCTACATAGATCATCATCGATCATCATCGATCATCATCGATCATCATCGATCATCATCGATCATCATCGATCATCATCGATCATCATCGATCATCATCGATCATCATCGATCAACATCGATCATCATCGATCATCATCGATCATCATCTATCATCTTCGATCATCATCGATCATCATCGATCATCGTCGATCATCATCGATCATCATCGATCATCATCGATCATCATCTATCATCATCGGTCATCATCAATCATCATCGACCATCATCGATCATCATCGATCAACATCGATCTACATAGATCATCATCGATCATCATCGATCATCATCGATCATCATCGATCATCATCGATCATCATCGATCATCATCGATCATCATCGATCATCATCGATCATCATCGATCAACATCGATCATCATCGATCATCATCGATCATCGTCGATCATCGTCGATCAACTTCGATCAACTTCGACCAAATTCGATCATCGTCGATCATCATCGATCATCATCGATCATCATCGATCAACATCGATCATCATCGATCATCATCGATCAACATCGATCATCATCGATCATCATCGATCATCATCGATCATCATCGATCATCATCGATCATCATCGATCATCATCGATCATCATCGGTCAACATCGATCATCATCGATCTTCATCGATCATCTGCGAGCATCATCGATCATCATCGATCATCATCGATCATCATCGATCATCATCGATCATCATCGATCATCAGCGATCAACATGGATCATCATCGATCATCATCGATCAACACCGATCATCATCGATCATCATCGATCAACACCGATCATCATTGATCATCATCGATCAACACCGATCATCATCGCTCATCATCGATCATCATCGATCATCATCGATCATCATCGATCATCATCGATCATCTTCGATCATCATCGCTCATCATCGATCATCATCGATCATCATCGATCATCATCGATCATCATCGATCATCTTCGATCATCATCGATCATCATCGATCATCATCGATCATCATCGATCATCATCGATCATCATCGATCATCATCGATCATCATCGATCATCATCGATCATCATCGATCATCATCTATCATCTTCGATCATCATCGATCATCATCGATCATCGTCGATCATCATCGATCATCATCGATCATCATCGATCATCATCTATTATCATCGGTCATCATCAATCATCATCGATCATCATCGATCATCATCGATCAACATCGATCTACATAGATCATCATCGATCATCATCGATCATCATCGATCATCATCGATCATCATCGATCATCATCGATCATCATCGATCATCATCGATCATCATCGATCATCATCGATCAACATCGATCATCATCGATCATCATCGATCATCATCTATCATCTTCGATCATCATCGATCATCATCGATCATCGTCGATCATCATCGATCATCATCGATCATCATCGATCATCATCTATCATCATCGGTCATCATCAATCATCATCGACCATCATCGATCATCATCGATCAACATCGATCTACATAGATCATCATCGATCATCATCGATCATCATCGATCATCATCGATCATCATCGATCATCATCGATCATCATCGATCATCATCGATCATCATCGATCATCATCGATCAACATCGATCATCATCGATCATCATCGATCATCGTCGATCATCGTCGATCAACTTCGATCAACTTCGACCAAATTCGATCATCGTCGATCATCATCGATCATCATCGATCATCATCGATCAACATCGATCATCATCGATCATCATCGATCAACATCGATCATCATCGATCATCATCGATCATCATCGATCATCATCGATCATCATCGATCATCATCGATCATCATCGATCATCATCGGTCAACATCGATCATCATCGATCTTCATCGATCATCTGCGAGCATCATCGATCATCATCGATCATCATCGATCATCATCGATCATCATCGATCATCATCGATCATCAGCGATCAACATGGATCATCATCGATCATCATCGATCAACACCGATCATCATCGATCATCATCGATCAACACCGATCATCATCGATCATCATCGATCATCATCGATCATCAACGATCATCATCGATCATCGTCGAACATCATCGATCATCATCGATCATCATCGATCATCATCGATCATCATCGATCATCATCGATCATCATGGATCATCATCGATAATAATCGATCAACATCGATCATCATCGATCATCATCGATCATCATCGATCATCATCGATCATCATCGATCATCATCGATCATCATCGATCATCATCGATCATCATGGATCATCATCGATAATCATCGATCAACATCGATTATCATGATCATCATCGATCATCATCGATCAACATCGATCATCATCGACCATCATCGATCATCGTCGATCAACTTCGATCAACTTCGATCAAATTCGATCAGCGTCGATCATCATCGATCATCATCGATCATCATCGATCAACAGAGATCATCATCGATCATCATCGATCAACATCGATCAACATCGAACAACATCGATCAACATCGATCATCATCGATCAACATCGATCAACATCGATCATCATCGATCAACATCGCTCAACATCGATCATCATCGATCATCATCGATCATCATGGATCATCATCGATAATCATCGATCAATATCGATTATCATCGATCATCATCGATCATCATCGATCAACATCGATCAACATCGATCATCATTGATCATCAACGATCATCGTCGATCATCGTCGATCAACTTCGATCAACTTCGATCAAATTCGATCATCGTCGATCATCATCGATCATCATCGATCATCATCGATCATCATCGATCAACACCGATCATCATCGATCATCATCGATCAACACCGATCATCATCGATCATCATCGATCATCATCGATCATCATCGATCATCATCGATCATCATCGATCATCATCGATCATCATCGATCATCATCGATCATCATCGATCATCATCGATCAACATCGATCATCATCGATCAGCACCGATCATCATCGATCATCATCGATCAACACCGATCATCATCGATCATCATCGATCAACACCGATCATCATCGATCATCATCGATCATCATCTATCATCTTCGATCATCATCGATCATCATCGATCATCGTCGATCATCATCGATCATCATCGATCATCATCGATCATCATCTATCATCATCGGTCATCATCAATCATCATCGACCATCATCGATCATCATCGATCAACATCGATCTACATAGATCATCATCGATCATCATCGATCATCATCGATCATCATCGATCATCATCGATCATCATCGATCATCATCGATCATCATCGATCATCATCGATCATCATCGATCAACATCGATCATCATCGATCATCATCGATCATCGTCGATCATCGTCGATCAACTTCGATCAACTTCGACCAAATTCGATCATCGTCGATCATCATCGATCATCATCGATCATCATCGATCAACATCGATCATCATCGATCATCATCGATCAACATCGATCATCATCGATCATCATCGATCATCATCGATCATCATCGATCATCATCGATCATCATCGATCATCATCGATCATCATCGGTCAACATCGATCATCATCGATCTTCATCGATCATCTGCGAGCATCATCGATCATCATCGATCATCATCGATCATCATCGATCATCATCGATCATCATCGATCATCAGCGATCAACATGGATCATCATCGATCATCATCGATCAACACCGATCATCATCGATCATCATCGATCAACACCGATCATCATTGATCATCATCGATCAACACCGATCATCATCGCTCATCATCGATCATCATCGATCATCATCGATCATCATCGATCATCATCGATCATCTTCGATCATCATCGCTCATCATCGATCATCATCGATCATCATCGATCATCATCGATCATCATCGATCATCTTCGATCATCATCGATCATCATCGATCATCATCGATCATCATCGATCATCATCGATCATCATCGATCATCATCGATCATCATCGATCATCATCGATCATCATCGATCATCATCTATCATCTTCGATCATCATCGATCATCATCGATCATCGTCGATCATCATCGATCATCATCGATCATCATCGATCATCATCTATTATCATCGGTCATCATCAATCATCATCGATCATCATCGATCATCATCGATCAACATCGATCTACATAGATCATCATCGATCATCATCGATCATCATCGATCATCATCGATCATCATCGATCATCATCGATCATCATCGATCATCATCGATCATCATCGATCATCATCGATCAACATCGATCATCATCGATCATCATCGATCATCATCTATCATCTTCGATCATCATCGATCATCATCGATCATCGTCGATCATCATCGATCATCATCGATCATCATCGATCATCATCTATCATCATCGGTCATCATCAATCATCATCGACCATCATCGATCATCATCGATCAACATCGATCTACATAGATCATCATCGATCATCATCGATCATCATCGATCATCATCGATCATCATCGATCATCATCGATCATCATCGATCATCATCGATCATCATCGATCATCATCGATCAACATCGATCATCATCGATCATCATCGATCATCGTCGATCATCGTCGATCAACTTCGATCAACTTCGACCAAATTCGATCATCGTCGATCATCATCGATCATCATCGATCATCATCGATCAACATCGATCATCATCGATCATCATCGATCAACATCGATCATCATCGATCATCATCGATCATCATCGATCATCATCGATCATCATCGATCATCATCGATCATCATCGATCATCATCGGTCAACATCGATCATCATCGATCTTCATCGATCATCTGCGAGCATCATCGATCATCATCGATCATCATCGATCATCATCGATCATCATCGATCATCATCGATCATCAGCGATCAACATGGATCATCATCGATCATCATCGATCAACACCGATCATCATCGATCATCATCGATCAACACCGATCATCATCGATCATCATCGATCATCATCGATCATCAACGATCATCATCGATCATCGTCGAACATCATCGATCATCATCGATCATCATCGATCATCATCGATCATCATCGATCATCATCGATCATCATGGATCATCATCGATAATAATCGATCAACATCGATCATCATCGATCATCATCGATCATCATCGATCATCATCGATCATCATCGATCATCATCGATCATCATCGATCATCATCGATCATCATGGATCATCATCGATAATCATCGATCAACATCGATTATCATGATCATCATCGATCATCATCGATCAACATCGATCATCATCGACCATCATCGATCATCGTCGATCAACTTCGATCAACTTCGATCAAATTCGATCAGCGTCGATCATCATCGATCATCATCGATCATCATCGATCAACAGAGATCATCATCGATCATCATCGATCAACATCGATCAACATCGAACAACATCGATCAACATCGATCATCATCGATCAACATCGATCAACATCGATCATCATCGATCAACATCGCTCAACATCGATCATCATCGATCATCATCGATCATCATGGATCATCATCGATAATCATCGATCAATATCGATTATCATCGATCATCATCGATCATCATCGATCAACATCGATCAACATCGATCATCATTGATCATCAACGATCATCGTCGATCATCGTCGATCAACTTCGATCAACTTCGATCAAATTCGATCATCGTCGATCATCATCGATCATCATCGATCATCATCGATCATCATCGATCAACACCGATCATCATCGATCATCATCGATCAACACCGATCATCATCGATCATCATCGATCATCATCGATCATCATCGATCATCATCGATCATCATCGATCATCATCGATCATCATCGATCATCATCGATCATCATCGATCATCATCGATCAACATCGATCATCATCGATCAGCACCGATCATCATCGATCATCATCGATCAACACCGATCATCATCGATCATCATCGATCAACACCGATCATCATCGATCATCATCGATCATCATCGATAAATAATAAATAATAAATAATAAATAATAAATAATAAATAATAAATAATAAATAATAAATAATAAATAATAAATAATAAATAATAAATAATAAATAATAAATAATAAATAATAAATAATAAATAATAAATAATAAATAATAAATAATAAATAATAAATAATAAATAATAAATAATAAATAATAAATAATAAATAATAAATAATAAATAATAAATAATAAATAATAAATAATAAATAATAAATAATAAATAATAAATAATAAATAATAAATAATAAATAATAAATAATAAATAATAAATAATAAATAATAAATAATAAATAATAAATAATAAATAATAAATAATAAATAATAAATAATAAATAATAAATAATAAATAATAAATAATAAATAATAAATAATAAATAATAAATAATAAATAATAAATAATAAATAATAAATAATAAATAATAAATAATAAATAATAAATAATAAATAATAAATAATAAATAATAAATAATAAATAATAAATAATAAATAATAAATAATAAATAATAAATAATAAATAATAAATAATAAATAATAAATAATAAATAATAAATAATAAATAATAAATAATAAATAATAAATAATAAATAATAAATAATAAATAATAAATAATAAATAATAAATAATAAATAATAAATAATAAATAATAAATAATAAATAATAAATAATAAATAATAAATAATAAATAATAAATAATAAATAATAAATAATAAATAATAAATAATAAATAATAAATAATAAATAATAAATAATAAATAATAAATAATAAATAATAAATAATAAATAATAAATAATAAATAATAAATAATAAATAATAAATAATAAATAATAAATAATAAATAATAAATAATAAATAATAAATAATAAATAATAAATAATAAATAATAAATAATAAATAATAAATAATAAATAATAAATAATAAATAATAAATAATAAATAATAAATAATAAATAATAAATAATAAATAATAAATAATAAATAATAAATAATAAATAATAAATAATAAATAATAAATAATAAATAATAAATAATAAATAATAAATAATAAATAATAAATAATAAATAATAAATAATAAATAATAAATAATAAATAATAAATAATAAATAATAAATAATAAATAATAAATAATAAATAATAAATAATAAATAATAAATAATAAATAATAAATAATAAATAATAAATAATAAATAATAAATAATAAATAATAAATAATAAATAATAAATAATAAATAATAAATAATAAATAATAAATAATAAATAATAAATAATAAATAATAAATAATAAATAATAAATAATAAATAATAAATAATAAATAATAAATAATAAATAATAAATAATAAATAATAAATAATAAATAATAAATAATAAATAATAAATAATAAATAATAAATAATAAATAATAAATAATAAATAATAAATAATAAATAATAAATAATAAATAATAAATAATAAATAATAAATAATAAATAATAAATAATAAATAATAAATAATAAATAATAAATAATAAATAATAAATAATAAATAATAAATAATAAATAATAAATAATAAATAATAAATAATAAATAATAAATAATAAATAATAAATAATAAATAATAAATAATAAATAATAAATAATAAATAATAAATAATAAATAATAAATAATAAATAATAAATAATAAATAATAAATAATAAATAATAAATAATAAATAATAAATAATAAATAATAAATAATAAATAATAAATAATAAATAATAAATAATAAATAATAAATAATAAATAATAAATAATAAATAATAAATAATAAATAATAAATAATAAATAATAAATAATAAATAATAAATAATAAATAATAAATAATAAATAATAAATAATAAATAATAAATAATAAATAATAAATAATAAATAATAAATAATAAATAATAAATAATAAATAATAAATAATAAATAATAAATAATAAATAATAAATAATAAATAATAAATAATAAATAATAAATAATAAATAATAAATAATAAATAATAAATAATAAATAATAAATAATAAATAATAAATAATAAATAATAAATAATAAATAATAAATAATAAATAATAAATAATAAATAATAAATAATAAATAATAAATAATAAATAATAAATAATAAATAATAAATAATAAATAATAAATAATAAATAATAAATAATAAATAATAAATAATAAATAATAAATAATAAATAATAAATAATAAATAATAAATAATAAATAATAAATAATAAATAATAAATAATAAATAATAAATAATAAATAATAAATAATAAATAATAAATAATAAATAATAAATAATAAATAATAAATAATAAATAATAAATAATAAATAATAAATAATAAATAATAAATAATAAATAATAAATAATAAATAATAAATAATAAATAATAAATAATAAATAATAAATAATAAATAATAAATAATAAATAATAAATAATAAATAATAAATAATAAATAATAAATAATAAATAATAAATAATAAATAATAAATAATAAATAATAAATAATAAATAATAAATAATAAATAATAAATAATAAATAATAAATAATAAATAATAAATAATAAATAATAAATAATAAATAATAAATAATAAATAATAAATAATAAATAATAAATAATAAATAATAAATAATAAATAATAAATAATAAATAATAAATAATAAATAATAAATAATAAATAATAAATAATAAATAATAAATAATAAATAATAAATAATAAATAATAAATAATAAATAATAAATAATAAATAATAAATAATAAATAATAAATAATAAATAATAAATAATAAATAATAAATAATAAATAATAAATAATAAATAATAAATAATAAATAATAAATAATAAATAATAAATAATAAATAATAAATAATAAATAATAAATAATAAATAATAAATAATAAATAATAAATAATAAATAATAAATAATAAATAATAAATAATAAATAATAAATAATAAATAATAAATAATAAATAATAAATAATAAATAATAAATAATAAATAATAAATAATAAATAATAAATAATAAATAATAAATAATAAATAATAAATAATAAATAATAAATAATAAATAATAAATAATAAATAATAAATAATAAATAATAAATAATAAATAATAAATAATAAATAATAAATAATAAATAATAAATAATAAATAATAAATAATAAATAATAAATAATAAATAATAAATAATAAATAATAAATAATAAATAATAAATAATAAATAATAAATAATAAATAATAAATAATAAATAATAAATAATAAATAATAAATAATAAATAATAAATAATAAATAATAAATAATAAATAATAAATAATAAATAATAAATAATAAATAATAAATAATAAATAATAAATAATAAATAATAAATAATAAATAATAAATAATAAATAATAAATAATAAATAATAAATAATAAATAATAAATAATAAATAATAAATAATAAATAATAAATAATAAATAATAAATAATAAATAATAAATAATAAATAATAAATAATAAATAATAAATAATAAATAATAAATAATAAATAATAAATAATAAATAATAAATAATAAATAATAAATAATAAATAATAAATAATAAATAATAAATAATAAATAATAAATAATAAATAATAAATAATAAATAATAAATAATAAATAATAAATAATAAATAATAAATAATAAATAATAAATAATAAATAATAAATAATAAATAATAAATAATAAATAATAAATAATAAATAATAAATAATAAATAATAAATAATAAATAATAAATAATAAATAATAAATAATAAATAATAAATAATAAATAATAAATAATAAATAATAAATAATAAATAATAAATAATAAATAATAAATAATAAATAATAAATAATAAATAATAAATAATAAATAATAAATAATAAATAATAAATAATAAATAATAAATAATAAATAATAAATAATAAATAATAAATAATAAATAATAAATAATAAATAATAAATAATAAATAATAAATAATAAATAATAAATAATAAATAATAAATAATAAATAATAAATAATAAATAATAAATAATAAATAATAAATAATAAATAATAAATAATAAATAATAAATAATAAATAATAAATAATAAATAATAAATAATAAATAATAAATAATAAATAATAAATAATAAATAATAAATAATAAATAATAAATAATAAATAATAAATAATAAATAATAAATAATAAATAATAAATAATAAATAATAAATAATAAATAATAAATAATAAATAATAAATAATAAATAATAAATAATAAATAATAAATAATAAATAATAAATAATAAATAATAAATAATAAATAATAAATAATAAATAATAAATAATAAATAATAAATAATAAATAATAAATAATAAATAATAAATAATAAATAATAAATAATAAATAATAAATAATAAATAATAAATAATAAATAATAAATAATAAATAATAAATAATAAATAATAAATAATAAATAATAAATAATAAATAATAAATAATAAATAATAAATAATAAATAATAAATAATAAATAATAAATAATAAATAATAAATAATAAATAATAAATAATAAATAATAAATAATAAATAATAAATAATAAATAATAAATAATAAATAATAAATAATAAATAATAAATAATAAATAATAAATAATAAATAATAAATAATAAATAATAAATAATAAATAATAAATAATAAATAATAAATAATAAATAATAAATAATAAATAATAAATAATAAATAATAAATAATAAATAATAAATAATAAATAATAAATAATAAATAATAAATAATAAATAATAAATAATAAATAATAAATAATAAATAATAAATAATAAATAATAAATAATAAATAATAAATAATAAATAATAAATAATAAATAATAAATAATAAATAATAAATAATAAATAATAAATAATAAATAATAAATAATAAATAATAAATAATAAATAATAAATAATAAATAATAAATAATAAATAATAAATAATAAATAATAAATAATAAATAATAAATAATAAATAATAAATAATAAATAATAAATAATAAATAATAAATAATAAATAATAAATAATAAATAATAAATAATAAATAATAAATAATAAATAATAAATAATAAATAATAAATAATAAATAATAAATAATAAATAATAAATAATAAATAATAAATAATAAATAATAAATAATAAATAATAAATAATAAATAATAAATAATAAATAATAAATAATAAATAATAAATAATAAATAATAAATAATAAATAATAAATAATAAATAATAAATAATAAATAATAAATAATAAATAATAAATAATAAATAATAAATAATAAATAATAAATAATAAATAATAAATAATAAATAATAAATAATAAATAATAAATAATAAATAATAAATAATAAATAATAAATAATAAATAATAAATAATAAATAATAAATAATAAATAATAAATAATAAATAATAAATAATAAATAATAAATAATAAATAATAAATAATAAATAATAAATAATAAATAATAAATAATAAATAATAAATAATAAATAATAAATAATAAATAATAAATAATAAATAATAAATAATAAATAATAAATAATAAATAATAAATAATAAATAATAAATAATAAATAATAAATAATAAATAATAAATAATAAATAATAAATAATAAATAATAAATAATAAATAATAAATAATAAATAATAAATAATAAATAATAAATAATAAATAATAAATAATAAATAATAAATAATAAATAATAAATAATAAATAATAAATAATAAATAATAAATAATAAATAATAAATAATAAATAATAAATAATAAATAATAAATAATAAATAATAAATAATAAATAATAAATAATAAATAATAAATAATAAATAATAAATAATAAATAATAAATAATAAATAATAAATAATAAATAATAAATAATAAATAATAAATAATAAATAATAAATAATAAATAATAAATAATAAATAATAAATAATAAATAATAAATAATAAATAATAAATAATAAATAATAAATAATAAATAATAAATAATAAATAATAAATAATAAATAATAAATAATAAATAATAAATAATAAATAATAAATAATAAATAATAAATAATAAATAATAAATAATAAATAATAAATAATAAATAATAAATAATAAATAATAAATAATAAATAATAAATAATAAATAATAAATAATAAATAATAAATAATAAATAATAAATAATAAATAATAAATAATAAATAATAAATAATAAATAATAAATAATAAATAATAAATAATAAATAATAAATAATAAATAATAAATAATAAATAATAAATAATAAATAATAAATAATAAATAATAAATAATAAATAATAAATAATAAATAATAAATAATAAATAATAAATAATAAATAATAAATAATAAATAATAAATAATAAATAATAAATAATAAATAATAAATAATAAATAATAAATAATAAATAATAAATAATAAATAATAAATAATAAATAATAAATAATAAATAATAAATAATAAATAATAAATAATAAATAATAAATAATAAATAATAAATAATAAATAATAAATAATAAATAATAAATAATAAATAATAAATAATAAATAATAAATAATAAATAATAAATAATAAATAATAAATAATAAATAATAAATAATAAATAATAAATAATAAATAATAAATAATAAATAATAAATAATAAATAATAAATAATAAATAATAAATAATAAATTAAATAATAAATAATAAATAATAAATAATAAATAATAAATAATAAATAATAAATAATAAATAATAAATAATAAATAATAAATAATAAATAATAAATAATAAATAATAAATAATAAATAATAAATAATAAATAATAAATAATAAATAATAAATAATAAATAATAAATAATAAATAATAAATAATAAATAATAAATAATAAATAATAAATAATAAATAATAAATAATAAATAATAAATAATAAATAATAAATAATAAATAATAAATAATAAATAATAAATAATAAATAATAAATAATAAATAATAAATAATAAATAATAAATAATAAATAATAAATAATAAATAATAAATAATAAATAATAAATAATAAATAATAAATAATAAATAATAAATAATAAATAATAAATAATAAATAATAAATAATAAATAATAAATAATAAATAATAAATAATAAATAATAAATAATAAATAATAAATAATAAATAATAAATAATAAATAATAAATAATAAATAATAAATAATAAATAATAAATAATAAATAATAAATAATAAATAATAAATAATAAATAATAAATAATAAATAATAAATAATAAATAATAAATAATAAATAATAAATAATAAATAATAAATAATAAATAATAAATAATAAATAATAAATAATAAATAATAAATAATAAATAATAAATAATAAATAATAAATAATAAATAATAAATAATAAATAATAAATAATAAATAATAAATAATAAATAATAAATAATAAATAATAAATAATAAATAATAAATAATAAATAATAAATAATAAATAATAAATAATAAATAATAAATAATAAATAATAAATAATAAATAATAAATAATAAATAATAAATAATAAATAATAAATAATAAATAATAAATAATAAATAATAAATAATAAATAATAAATAATAAATAATAAATAATAAATAATAAATAATAAATAATAAATAATAAATAATAAATAATAAATAATAAATAATAAATAATAAATAATAAATAATAAATAATAAATAATAAATAATAAATAATAAATAATAAATAATAAATAATAAACAATAAACAATAAACAATAAATAATAAATAATAAATAATAAATAATAAATAATAAATAATAAATAATAAATAATAAATAATAAATAATAAATAATAAATAATAAATAATAAATAATAAATAATAAATAATAAATAATAAATAATAAATAATAAATAATAAATAATAAATAATAAATAATAAATAATAAATAATAAATAATAAATAATAAATAATAAATAATAAATAATAAATAATAAATAATAAATAATAAATAATAAATAATAAATAATAAATAATAAATAATAAATAATAAATAATAAATAATAAATAATAAATAATAAATAATAAATAATAAATAATAAATAATAAATAATAAATAATAAATAATAAATAATAAATAATAAATAATAAATAATAAATAATAAATAATAAATAATAAATAATAAATAATAAATAATAAATAATAAATAATAAATAATAAATAATAAATAATAAATAATAAATAATAAATAATAAATAATAAATAATAAATAATAAATAATAAATAATAAATAATAAATAATAAATAATAAATAATAAATAATAAATAATAAATCATCGATGATGATCGATGATAATCGATGATGATCGATGATGATCGACGATGATCGATGATGATCGATGATGATCGATGATGATCGATGATGATCGATGATGATCGATGATGATCGATCATCATCGATCATCATCGATAATCATTGATCATCATCGATCATCATCGATTATCATCGATCAATATCGGTCATCATCGATCATCATCGAGCTTCATCGAGCTTCATCGATGATCATCGATCATCATCGATCATCATCGATCATCATCGATCATCATCGATTAATTATCATCGATCATTACCGATCATCATCGATCATCTTCGATCATCATCGATCATCATCGATCATCATCGATCATCATCGATCATCATCGATCATCATCGATCATCATCGATCATCATCGATCATCATCGATCATCATCGATCATCATGGATCATCATCGATAATTATCGATCAACATCGATCATCATCGATCATCATCGATCAACTTCGATCAACATCGATCATCATCGATCATCATCGATCATCATCGATCATCATCGATCATCATCGATCATCATCGATCATCATCGATCATCATCGATCATCATCGATCATCATCGATCATCATCGATCATCATCGATTAATTATCATCGATCATTACCGATCATCATCGATCATCATCGATCATCACCGATCATCATCGATCATCATCGATCATCATCGTTCATCATCGATCGTCATCGATCATCATCGATCATCATCGATCATCGTCGATCATCGTCGATCATCATCGATCATCATCGATCTTCATCGATCAACATCGATCATCATCGATCAGCATCGATCAACATCGATCATCATCGATCATCATCGATCATCATCGATCATCATCGACCATCATCGATCATCATCGGTGATCATCGATCATCATCAATCATCATCGATCAACATCGATCTACATAGATCATCATCGATCATCATCGATTAATTATCATCGATCATTACCGATCATCATCGATCATCATCGATCATCATCGATCTTCATCGATCAACATCGATCATCATCGATCAACATCGATCATCATCGATCATCATCGATCATCATCGATCATCATCGATCATCATCGATCATCATCGATCATCATCGATCAACATCGATCAACATCGATCATCATCGATCATCATCGATCATCATCGATCATCATCGATCATCATCGATCATCTGCGAGCATCATCGATCATCATCGATCATCATAGATCATCATCGATCATCATCGATCATCATCGATCACCATCGATCATCATCGATCATCATCGATCATCATCGATCATCATCGATCATCATCGATCATCATCGATCAACACAGATCATCATCGATCATCATCAATCATCATCGATCATCATCGATCATCATCGATCACCATCGATCATCGTCGATCATCATCGATCATCATCGATCATCATCGATCATCATTGATCATCATCGATCATCATCGATCATCGTCGATCATCATCGATCATCATCGATCATCATCGATCATCATCGATCATCATCGATCATCATGGATCATCATCGATAATTATCGATCAACATCGATCATCATCGATCATCATCGATCAACTTCGATCAACATCGATCATCATCGATCATCATCGATCATCATCGATCATCATCGATCATCATCGATCATCATCGATCATCATCGATCATCATCGATCATCATCGATTAATTATCATCGATCATTATCGATCATCATCGATCATCATCGATCATCATCGATCATCATCGATCATCATCGATCATCATCGTTCATCATCGATCGTCATCGATCATCATCGATCATCATCGATCATCGTCGATCATCATCGATCATCATCGATCATCATCGATCATCATCGATCATCATCGATCATCATCGATCATCATCGATCATCATCGATCATCATCGATCATCATCGATCATCAGCGATCAACTTCGATCAAATTCGATCATCGTCGATCATCATCGATCATCATCGATCATCATCGATCATCATCTATCAACACCGATCATCATGGATCATCATCGATCAACATCGACCATCATCGATCATCATCGATCATCATCGATGCATCATCGATCATCATCGATCATCATCGATCATCATCGATCATCATCGATCATCTCATCGATCATCATCGATCATCATCGATCATCATCGATCATCATCGATCATCATCGATCATCGTCGATCATCGTCGATCAACTTCGATCAACTTCGATCAACTTCGATCATCGTCGATCATCGATCATCATCGATCATCATCGATCATCATCGATCATCATCGATCATCATCGATCATCATCGATCATCATCGGTCATCATCGATCAACATCGATCAACATCGATCATCATCGATCATCATCGATCATCATCGATCATCATCGATCATCATCGATCATCATCGATCATCATCGATCATCATCGATCAGCATCGATCATCATCGATCATCATCGATCATCATCGATCAACATCGATCATCATTGATCATCATCGATCATCGTCGATCATCGTCGATCAACTTCGATCAACTTCGATCAAATTCGATCATCGTCGATCATCATCGATCATCATCGATCAACATCGATCATCATCGATCATCATCGATCAACATCGATCATCATCGATCATCATCGATCATCATCGATAATCATTGATCATCATCGATCATCATCGATTATCATCGATCAATATCGGTCATCATCGATCATCATCGAGCTTCATCGATCATCTGCGAGCATCATCGATCATCATCGATCATCATCGATCATCATCGATCATCATCGATCATCATCGTTCATCATCGATCGTCATCGATCATCATCGATCATCATCGATCATCGTCGGTCATCATCGATCATCATCGATCATCATCGATCATCATCGATCATCATCGATCATCATCGATCATCATCGATCAACTTCGATCAAATTCGATCATCGTCGATCATCATCGATCATCATCGATCATCATCGATCATCATCTATCAACACCGATCATCATCGATCATCATCGATCAACACCGATCATCATCGATCATCATCGATCATCATAGATCATCATCGATCATAATCGATCGTCATCGATCAACATCGATCATCATCGATCATCATCGATCATCATCGATCATCATCGATCAACATCGATCATCATCGATCATCATCGATCATCATCGATCATCTCATCGATCATCATCGATCATCATCGATCATCATCGATCATCATCGATCATCATCGATCATCGTCGATCATCGTCGATCAACTTCGATCATCATCGATCAACATCGATCATCATCGATCATCATCGATCATCATCGATCATCATCGATCATCATCGATCAACACCGATCATCATCGATCATCATCGATCAACACAGATCGTCATCGATCATCATCGATCATCATCGATCATCATCGATCATCATCGATCGTCATCGATCATCGTCGATCATCATCGATCATCATCGATCATCATCGATCATCATCGATCATCATCGATCACATCGATCATCATCGATCATCATGGATCATCATCGATAATTATCGATCAACATCGATCATCATCGATCATCATCGATCAACTTCGATCAACATCGATCATCATCGATCATCATCGATCATTATCGATCATCATCGATCATCATCGATCATCATCGATCATCATCGATCATCATCGATCATCATCGATCATCATCGATCATCATCGATCTTCATCGATCATCTGCGATCATCATCGATCATCATCGATCATCATAGATCATCATCGATCATCATCGATCATCATCGATCACCATCGATCATCATCGGTCATCATCGATCAACATCGATCAACATCGATCATCATCGATCATCATCGATCATCATCGATCATCATCGATCATCATCGATCATCATCGATCATCATCGATCAACATCGACCATCATCGATCATCATCGATCATCATCGATGCATCATCGATCATCATCGATCATCATCGATCATCATCGATCATCATCGATCATCTCATCGATCATCATCGATCATCATCGATCATCATCGATCATCATCGATCATCATCGATCATCATCGATCATCATCGATCATCATCGGTCATCATCGATCAACATCGATCAACATCGATCATCATCGATCATCATCGATCATCATCGATCATCATCGATCATCATCGATCATCATCGATCATCATCGATCATCATCGATCAACATCGATCATCATTGATCATCATCGATCATCGTCGATCATCGTCGATCAACTTCGATCAACTTCGATCAAATTCGATCATCGTCGATCATCATCGATCATTATCGATCAACATCGATCATCATCGATCATCATCGATCATCATCGATAATCATTGATCATCATCGATCATCATCGATTATCATCGATCATCATCGATCATCATCGATCACCATCGTTCATCATCGATCGTCATCGGTCATCATCGATCATCATCGAGCTTCATCGATCATCTGCGAGCATCATCGATCATCATCGATCATCATCGATCATCATCGATCATCATCGATCATCATCGTTCATCATCGATCGTCATCGATCATCATCGATCATCATCGATCATCGTCGGTCATCATCGATCATCATCGATCATCATCGATCATCATCGATCATCATCGATCATCATCGATCATCATCGATCAACTTCGATCAAATTCGATCATCGTCGATCATCATCGATCATCATCGATCATCATCGATCATCATCGATCATCATCGATCATCTCATCGATCATCATCGATCATCATCGATCATCATCGATCATCATCGATCATCATCGATCATCGTCGATCATCGTCGATCAACTTCGATCAACTTCGATCAACTTCGATCATCGTCGATCATCGATCATCATCGATCATCATCGATCATCATCGATCATCATCGATCATCATCGATCATCATCGATCATCATCGATCATCGTCGATCATCGTCGATCAACTTCGATCAACTTCGATCAACTTCGATCATCGTCGATCATCGATCATCATCGATCATCATCGATCATCATCGATCATCATCGATCATCATCGATCATCATCGATCATCATCGGTCATCATCGATCAACATCGATCAACATCGATCATCATCGATCATCATCGATCATCATCGATCATCATCGATCATCATCGATCATCATCGATCATCATCGATCATCATCGATCAGCATCGATCATCATCGATCATCATCGATCATCATCGATCAACATCGATCATCATTGATCATCATCGATCATCGTCGATCATCGTCGATCAACTTCGATCAACTTCGATCAAATTCGATCATCGTCGATCATCATCGATCATCATCGATCAACATCGATCATCATCGATCATCATCGATCAACATCGATCATCATCGATCATCATCGATCATCATCGATAATCATTGATCATCATCGATCATCATCGATTATCATCGATCAATATCGGTCATCATCGATCATCATCGAGCTTCATCGATCATCTGCGAGCATCATCGATCATCATCGATCATCATCGATCATCATCGATCATCATCGATCATCATCGTTCATCATCGATCGTCATCGATCATCATCGATCATCATCGATCATCGTCGGTCATCATCGATCATCATCGATCATCATCGATCATCATCGATCATCATCGATCATCATCGATCATCATCGATCAACTTCGATCAAATTCGATCATCGTCGATCATCATCGATCATCATCGATCATCATCGATCATCATCTATCAACACCGATCATCATCGATCATCATCGATCAACACCGATCATCATCGATCATCATCGATCATCATAGATCATCATCGATCATAATCGATCGTCATCGATCAACATCGATCATCATCGATCATCATCGATCATCATCGATCATCATCGATCAACATCGATCATCATCGATCATCATCGATCATCATCGATCATCTCATCGATCATCATCGATCATCATCGATCATCATCGATCATCATCGATCATCATCGATCATCGTCGATCATCGTCGATCAACTTCGATCATCATCGATCAACATCGATCATCATCGATCATCATCGATCATCATCGATCATCATCGATCATCATCGATCAACACCGATCATCATCGATCATCATCGATCAACACAGATCGTCATCGATCATCATCGATCATCATCGATCATCATCGATCATCATCGATCGTCATCGATCATCGTCGATCATCATCGATCATCATCGATCATCATCGATCATCATCGATCATCATCGATCACATCGATCATCATCGATCATCATGGATCATCATCGATAATTATCGATCAACATCGATCATCATCGATCATCATCGATCAACTTCGATCAACATCGATCATCATCGATCATCATCGATCATTATCGATCATCATCGATCATCATCGATCATCATCGATCATCATCGATCATCATCGATCATCATCGATCATCATCGATCATCATCGATCTTCATCGATCATCTGCGATCATCATCGATCATCATCGATCATCATAGATCATCATCGATCATCATCGATCATCATCGATCACCATCGATCATCATCGGTCATCATCGATCAACATCGATCAACATCGATCATCATCGATCATCATCGATCATCATCGATCATCATCGATCATCATCGATCATCATCGATCATCATCGATCAACATCGACCATCATCGATCATCATCGATCATCATCGATGCATCATCGATCATCATCGATCATCATCGATCATCATCGATCATCATCGATCATCTCATCGATCATCATCGATCATCATCGATCATCATCGATCATCATCGATCATCATCGATCATCATCGATCATCATCGATCATCATCGGTCATCATCGATCAACATCGATCAACATCGATCATCATCGATCATCATCGATCATCATCGATCATCATCGATCATCATCGATCATCATCGATCATCATCGATCATCATCGATCAACATCGATCATCATTGATCATCATCGATCATCGTCGATCATCGTCGATCAACTTCGATCAACTTCGATCAAATTCGATCATCGTCGATCATCATCGATCATTATCGATCAACATCGATCATCATCGATCATCATCGATCATCATCGATAATCATTGATCATCATCGATCATCATCGATTATCATCGATCATCATCGATCATCATCGATCACCATCGTTCATCATCGATCGTCATCGGTCATCATCGATCATCATCGAGCTTCATCGATCATCTGCGAGCATCATCGATCATCATCGATCATCATCGATCATCATCGATCATCATCGATCATCATCGTTCATCATCGATCGTCATCGATCATCATCGATCATCATCGATCATCGTCGGTCATCATCGATCATCATCGATCATCATCGATCATCATCGATCATCATCGATCATCATCGATCATCATCGATCAACTTCGATCAAATTCGATCATCGTCGATCATCATCGATCATCATCGATCATCATCGATCATCATCGATCATCATCGATCATCTCATCGATCATCATCGATCATCATCGATCATCATCGATCATCATCGATCATCATCGATCATCGTCGATCATCGTCGATCAACTTCGATCAACTTCGATCAACTTCGATCATCGTCGATCATCGATCATCATCGATCATCATCGATCATCATCGATCATCATCGATCATCATCGATCATCATCGATCATCATCGATCATCATCGGTCATCATCGATCAACATCGATCAACATCGATCATCATCGATCATCATCGATCATCATCGATCATCATCGATCATCATCGATCATCATCGATCATCATCGATCATCATCGATCAGCATCGATCATCATCGATCATCATCGATCATCATCGATCAACATCGATCATCATTGATCATCATCGATCATCGTCGATCATCGTCGATCAACTTCGATCAACTTCGATCAAATTCGATCATCGTCGATCATCATCGATCATCATCGATCAACATCGATCATCATCGATCATCATCGATCAACATCGATCATCATCGATCATCATCGATCATCATCGATAATCATTGATCATCATCGATCATCATCGATTATCATCGATCAATATCGGTCATCATCGATCATCATCGAGCTTCATCGATCATCTGCGAGCATCATCGATCATCATCGATCATCATCGATCATCATCGATCATCATCGATCATCATCGATCATCATCGTTCATCATCGATCGTCATCGATCATCATCGATCATCATCGATCATCGTCGGTCATCATCGATCATCATCGATCATCATCGATCATCATCGATCATCATCGATCATCATCGATCATCATCGATCAACTTCGATCAAATTCGATCATCGTCGATCATCATCGATCATCATCGATCATCATCGATCATCATCTATCAACACCGATCATCATCGATCATCATCGATCAACACCGATCATCATCGATCATCATCGATCATCATCGATCATCATCGATCATAATCGATCGTCATCGATCAACATCGATCATCATCGATCATCATCGATCATCATCGATCATCATCGATCAACATCGATCATCATCGATCATCATCGATCATCATCGATCATCATCGATCATCATCGATCATCATCGATCATCTCATCGATCATCATCGATCATCATCGATCATCATCGATCATCATCGATCATCATCGATCATCGTCGATCATCGTCGATCAACTTCGATCATCATCGATCAACATCGATCATCATCGATCATCATCGATCATCATCGATCATCATCGATCATCATCGATCAACACCGATCATCATCGATCATCATCGATCAACACAGATCGTCATCGATCATCATCGATCATCATCGATCATCATCGATCATCATCGATCGTCATCGATCATCGTCGATCATCATCGATCATCATCGATCATCATCGATCATCATCGATCATCATCGATCACATCGATCATCATCGATCATCATGGATCATCATCGATAATTATCGATCAACATCGATCATCATCGATCATCATCGATCAACTTCGATCAACATCGATCATCATCGATCATCATCGATCATTATCGATCATCATCGATCATCATCGATCATCATCGATCATCATCGATCATCATCGATCATCATCGATCATCATCGATCATCATCGATCTTCATCGATCATCTGCGAGCATCATCGATCATCATCGATCATCATAGATCATCATCGATCATCATCGATCATCATCGATCACCATCGATCATCATCGATCATCATCGATCATCATCGATCATCATCGATCATCATCGATCATCATCGATCAACACAGATCATCAACGATCATCATCAATCATCATCGATCATCATCGATCATCATCGATCATCATCGATCATCGTCGATCATCATCGATCATCATCGATCATCATCGATCATCATCGATCATCATCGATCATCGTCGATCATCATCGATCATCATCGATCATCATCGATCATCATCGATCATCATCGATCATCATGGATCATCATCGATAATTATCGATCAACATCGATCATCATCGATCATCATCGATCAACTTCGATCAACATCGATCATCATCGATCATCATCGATCATCATCGATCATCATCGATCATCATCGATCATCATCGATCATCATCGATTAATTATCATCGATCATTATCGATCATCATCGATCATCATCGATCATCATCGATTATCATCGATCATCATCGATCATCATCGTTCATCATCGATCGTCATCGATCATCATCGATCATCATCGATCATCGTCGATCATCATCGATCATCATCGATCATCATCGATCATCATCGATCATCATCGATCATCATCGATCATCATCGATCATCAGCGATCAACTTCGATCAAATTCGATCATCGTCGATCATCATCGATCATCATCGATCATCATCGATCATCATCTATCAACACCGATCATCATGGATCATCATCGATCAACATCGACCATCATCGATCATCATCGATCATCATCGATGCATCATCGATCATCATCGATCATCATCGATCATCATCGATCATCATCGATCATCTCATCGATCATCATCGATCATCATCGATCATCATCGATCATCATCGATCATCATCGATCATCATCGATCATCATCGATCATCATCGGTCATCATCGATCAACATCGATCAACATCGATCATCATCGATCATCATCGATCATCATCGATCATCATCGATCATCATCGATCATCATCGATCATCATCGATCATCATCGATCAGCATCGATCATCATCGATCATCATCGATCATCATCGATCAACATCGATCATCATTGATCATCATCGATCATCGTCGATCATCGTCGATCAACTTCGATCAACTTCGATCAAATTCGATCATCGTCGATCATCATCGATCATCATCGATCAACATCGATCATCATCGATCATCATCGATCAACATCGATCATCATCGATCATCATCGATCATCATCGATAATCATTGATCATCATCGATCATCATCGATTATCATCGATCAATATCGGTCATCATCGATCATCATCGAGCTTCATCGATCATCTGCGAGCATCATCGATCATCATCGATCATCATCGATCATCATCGATCATCATCGATCATCATCGTTCATCATCGATCGTCATCGATCATCATCGATCATCATCGATCATCGTCGGTCATCATCGATCATCATCGATCATCATCGATCATCATCGATCATCATCGATCATCATCGATCATCATCGATCATCATCTATCAACACCGATCATCATCGATCATCATCGATCAACACCGATCATCATCGATCATCATCGATCATCATCGATCATCATCGATCATAATCGATCGTCATCGATCAACATCGATCATCATCGATCATCATCGATCATCATCGATCATCATCGATCAACATCGATCATCATCGATCATCATCGATCATCATCGATCATCATCGATCATCATCGATCATCATCGATCATCTCATCGATCATCATCGATCATCATCGATCATCATCGATCATCATCGATCATCATCGATCATCGTCGATCATCGTCGATCAACTTCGATCATCATCGATCAACATCGATCATCATCGATCATCATCGATCATCATCGATCATCATCGATCATCATCGATCAACACCGATCATCATCGATCATCATCGATCAACACAGATCGTCATCGATCATCATCGATCATCATCGATCATCATCGATCATCATCGATCGTCATCGATCATCGTCGATCATCATCGATCATCATCGATCATCATCGATCATCATCGATCATCATCGATCACATCGATCATCATCGATCATCATGGATCATCATCGATAATTATCGATCAACATCGATCATCATCGATCATCATCGATCAACTTCGATCAACATCGATCATCATCGATCATCATCGATCATTATCGATCATCATCGATCATCATCGATCATCATCGATCATCATCGATCATCATCGATCATCATCGATCATCATCGATCATCATCGATCATCATCGATCATCATGGATCATCATCGATAATTATCGATCAACATCGATCATCATCGATCATCATCGATCAACTTCGATCAACATCGATGATCATCGATCATCATCGATCATTATCGATCATCATCGATCATCATCGATCATCATCGATCATCATCGATCATCATCGATCATCATCGATCATCATCGATTAATTATCATCGATCATTACCGATCATCATCTATCATCATCGATCATCATCGATCATCATCGATCATCATCGTTCATCATCGATCGTCATCGATCATCATCGATCATCATCGATCATCGTCGATCATCGTCGATCATCATCGATCATCATCGATCTTCATCGATCAAAATCGATCATCATCGATCATCATCGATCAACATCGATCATCATCGATCATCATCGATCATCATCGAACATCATCGATCATCATCGATCATCATCGATCATCATCGGTGATCATCGATCATCATCGATCATCATCGATCAACATCGATCTACATAGATCATCATCAATCATCATCGATCATCATCGATCATCATCGATCATCATCGATCATCATCGATCATCATCGATCATCATCGATCATCATCGATCATCATCGATCATCATTGATCATCATCGATCATCGTCGATCATCGTCGATCATCGTCGATCAACTTCGATCAACTTCGATCAAATTCGATCATCGTCGATCATCATCGATCATCATCGATCATCATCTATCAACACCGATCATCATCGATCATCATCGATCAACACCGATCATCATCTATCATCATCGATCATCATCGACCATCATCGATCATCATCGATCATCATCGATCATAATCGATCATCATCGATCAACATCGATCATCATCGATCATCATCGATCATCATCGGTCATCATCGATCAACATCGATCATCATCGATCATCATCGATCAACATCGATCATCATCGATCATCATCGATCATCATCGATCATCATCGATCAGCATCGATCATCATCGATCATCATCGATCATCATCGATCATCATCGATCATCGTCGATCATCATCGATCATCGTCGATCATCATCGATCAACATCGATCAGCATCGATCAACATCGATCAACATCGATCATCATCGATCATAATCGATCATCATCGATCAACATCGATCATCATCGATCATCATCGATCATCATCGATCATCATCGATCATCATCGATCATCATCGATCATCATCGATCAACATCGATCAACATCGATCATCATCGATCATCATCGATCATCATCGATCATCATCGATCTTCATCGATCATCTGCGAGCATCATCGATCATCATCGATCATCATAGATCATCATCGATCATCATCGATCATCATCGATCACCATCGATCATCATCGATCATCATCGATCATCATCGATCATCATCGATCATCATCGATCATCATCGATCAACACAGATCATCATCGATCATCATCGATCATCATCGATCATCATCGATCATCATCGATCATCATCGATCATCGTCGATCATCATCGATCATCATCGATCATCATCGATCATCATCGATCATCATCGACCATCGTCGATCATCATCGATCATCATCGATCATCATCGATCATCATCGATCATCATCGATCATCATGGATCATCATCGATAATTATCGATCAACATCGATCATCATCGATCATCATCGATCAACTTCGATCAACATCGATCATCATCGATCATCATCGATCATCATCGATCATCATCGATCATCATCGATCATCATCGATCATCATCGATTAATTATCATCGATCATTATCGATCATCATCGATCATCATCGATCATCATCGATCATCATCGATCATCATCGATCATCATCGTTCATCATCGATCGTCATCGATCATCATCGATCATCATCGATCATCGTCGATCATCATCGATCATCATCGATCATCATCGATCATCATCGATCATCATCGATCATCATCGATCAACTTCGATCAAATTCGATCATCGTCGATCATCATCGATCATCATCGTTCATCATCGATCATCATCTATCAACACCGATCATCATCGATCATCATCGATCAACATCGATCATCATCGATCATCATCGATCATCATCGATCATCATCGACCAACATCGATCATCATCGATCATCATCGATCATCATCGATCATCATCGATCATCATCGATCATCATCGATCATCTCATCGATCATCATCGATCATCTCATCGATCATCATCGATCATCATCGATCATCGTCGATCATCGTCGATCAACTTCGATCAACTTCGATCAACTTCGATCATCGTCGATCATCGATCATCATCGATCATCATCGATCATCATCGATCATAATCGATCATCATCGATCAACATCGATCATCATCGATCATCATCGATCATCATCGATCATCATCGATCATAATCGATCATCATCGATCATCGTCGATCATCATCGATCAACGTCGATCATCATCGATCAACATCGATCAGCATCGATCAACATCGATCAACATCGATCATCATCGATCATCATCGATCATCATCGATCAACATCGATCATCATCGATCATCATCGATCATCATCGATCATCATCGATCATCATCGATCATCATCGATCATCATCGATCAACATCGATCAACATCGATCATCATCGATCATCATCGATCATCATCGATCATCATCGATTATCATCGATCGTCATCGATCATCATAGATCATCATCGATCATCATCGATTATCATCGATCAATATCGGTCATCATCGATCATCATCGATCTTCATCGATCATCTGCGAGCATCATCGATCATCATCGATCATCATCGATCATCATCGATATCATCGATCATCATCGTTCATCATCGATCGTCATCGATCATCATCGATCATCATCGATCATCGTCAATCATCATCGATCATCATCGATCATCATCGATCATCATCGATCATCATCGATCAACTTCGAGCAAATTCGATCATCGTCGATCATCATCGATCATCATCGATCATCATCGATCATCATCTATCAACACCGATCATCATCGATCATCATCGATCAACACCGATCATCATCGATCATCATCGATCATCATCGATCATTATCGATCATAATCGATCATCATCGATCAACATCGATCATCATTGATCATCATCGATCATCATCGATCATCATCGATCAACATCGATCATCATCGATCATCATCGATCATCATCGATCATCATCGATCATCATCGATCATCATCGATCATCATCGATCATCATCGATCATCTCATCGATCATCATCGATCATCATCGATCATCATCGATCATCATCGATCATCATCGATCATCGTCGATCATCGTCGATCAACTTCGATCAACTTCGATCAACTTCGATCATCGTCGATCATCGATCATCATCGATCATCATCGATCATCATCGATCATCATCGATCATCATCGCTCATCATCGATCATCATCGGTCATCATCGATCAACATCGATCATCATCGATCATCATCGATCAACATCGATCATCATCGATCATCATCGATCATCATCGATCATCATCGATCATCATCGATCATCATCGATCATCATCGATCATCATCGATCAGCATCGATCATCATCGATCATCATCGATCATCATCGATCAACATCGATCATCATTGATCATCATCGATCATCGTCGATCATCGTCGATCAACTTCGATCAACTTCGATCAAATTCGATCATCGTCGATCATCATCGATCATCATTGATCAACATCGATCATCATCGATCACCATCGATCAACATCGATCATCATCGATCATCATCGATCATCATCGATAATCATTGATCATCATCGATCATCATCGATTATCATCGATCAATATCGGTCATCATCGATCATCATCGAGCTTCATCGAGCTTCATCGATCATCTGCGAGCATCATCGATCATAATCGATCATCATCGATCATCATCGATCATCATCGATCATCATCGATCGTCATCGATCATCATCGATCATCATCGATCATCATCGATCATCATCGATCATCATCGATCATCATCGATCGTCATCGATCATCATCGATCATCATCGATCATCATCGATCATCATCGATCATCATCGATCATGATGATCGATGATGATCGGTGTTGATCGATGATGATCGATGTTGATCGATGATGATCGATGGATCATCATCGATCAACATCGACCACCATCGATCATCATCGATCATCATCGATCATCATCGATCATCATCGATCATCATCGATCAACACCGAACATCATCGATCATCATCGATCAACACAGATCATCATCGATCATCCTCGATCATCATCGATCATCATCGATCATCATCGATCATCATCGATCATCATCGATCATCATCGATCATCATCGATCAACACCGATCATCATCGATCATCATCGATCATCATCGATCATCATCGATCATCATCGATCATAATCGATCATCATCGATCAACATCGATCATCATCGATCATCATCGATCATCATCGATCATCATCGATCATCATCGATCATCATCGATCATCGTCGATCATCATCGATCATTGTCGATCATCATCGATCAACATCGATCATCATCGATCATCATCGATCATCAACGATTAACATCGATCATCATCGATCATCATCGATCATCATCGATCATCATCGATCATCATCGATCATCATCGATCATCATCGATCAACATCGATCAACATCGATCATCATCGATCATCATCGATCATCATCGATCATCATCGATCATCATCGATCATCATCTATCAACACCGATCATCATCGATCATCATCGATCAACATCGATCATCATCGATCATCATCGATCATCATCGATCATCATCGATCAACATCGATCATCATCGATCATCATCGATCATCATCGATCATCATCGATCATCATCGATCATCTCATCGATCATCATCGATCATCATCGATCATCATTGATCATCATCGATCATCATCGATCATCGTCGATCATCTTCGATCAACTTCGATCAACTTCGATCAACTTCGATCATCGTCGATCATCGATCATCATCGATCATCATCGATCATCATCGATCATCATCGATCATCATCGATCATCATCGATCATCATCGATCATCATCGATCATCATCGATCATCTCATCGATCATCATCGATCATCATCGATCATCATTGATCATCATCGATCATCATCGATCATCGTCGATCATCGTCGATCAACTTCGATCAACTTCGATCAACTTCGATCATCGTCGATCATCGATCATCATCGATCATCATCGATCATCATCGATCATCATCGATCATCATCGATCATCATCGATCATCATCGATCATCATCGATCATCATCGGTCATCATCGATCAACATCGATCATCATCGATCATCATCGATCAACATCGATCATCATCGATCATCATCGATCATCATCGATCATCATCGATCATCATCGATCATCATCGATCATCATCGATCAGCATCGATCATCATCGATCATCATCGATCATCATCGATCAACATCGATCATCATTGATCATCATCGATCATCGTCGATCAACTTCGATCAACTTCGATCAAATTCGATCATCGTCGATCATCATCGATCATCATCGATCAACATCGATCATCATCGATCATCATCGATCAACATCGATCATCATCGATCATCATCGATCATCATCGATAATCATTGATCATCATCGATCATCATCGATTATCATCGATCAATATCGGTCATCATCGATCATCATCGAGCTTCATCGATCATCTGCGAGCATCATCGATCATCATCGATCATCATAGATCATCATCGATCATCATCGATCATCATCGATCATCATCGATCATCATCGATCATCATCGATCATCATCGATCATCATCGATCATCATCGATCATCATCGATCAACATCGATCACCATCGATCATCATCGATCATCATCGATCATCATCGATCATCATCGATCATCATCGATCAACACCGATCATCATCGATCATCATCGATCAACACAGATCACCATCGATCATCATCGATCATCATCGATCATCATCGATCATCATCGATCATCATCGATCATCGTCGATCATCATCGATCATCATCGATCATCATCGATCATCATCGATCATCTTCGATCATCATCGATCATCATCGATCATCATCGATCATCATCGATCATCATCGATAATTATCGATCAACACCGATCATCATCGATCATCATCGATCAACATCGATCATCATCGATCATCATCGATCATCATCGATTAATTATCATCGATCATTACCGATCATCATCGATCATCGTCGATCATCATCGATCATCATCGATCATCATCGATCATCATCGTTCATCATCGATCGTCATCGATCATCATCGATCATCATCGATCATCATCGATCATCATCGATCATCATCGATCATCATCGATCATCATCGATTAATTATCATCGATCATTACCGATCATCATCGATCATCGTCGATCATCATCGATCATCATCGATCATCATCGATCATCATCGTTCATCATCGATCGTCATCGATCATCATCGATCATCATCGATCATCGTCGATCATCGTCGATCATCATCGATCATCATCGATCTTCATCGATCAACATCGATCATCATCGATCATCATCGATCAACATCGATCATCATCGATCATCATCGATCATCATCGATCATCATCGATCAACATCGATCCACATAGATCATCATCAATCATCATCGATCATCATCGATCATCATCGATCATCATCGATCATCATCGATCATCATCGATCATCATCGATCATCATCGATCATCATCGATCATCATCGATCAACATCGATCATCATTGATCATCATCGATCATCGTCGATCATCGTCGATCATCGTCGATCAACTTCGATCAACTTCGATCAAATTCGATCATCGTCGATCATCATCGATCATCATCGATCATCATCGATCATCATCGATCATCATCGATCAACATCGATCATCATCGATCATCATCGATCATCATCGATCATCATCGATCATCATCGATCATCATCGATCATCATCGATCATCGTCGATCATCATCGATCAACATCGATCATCATTGATCATCATCGATCATCGTCGATCATCGTCGATCATCGTCGATCAACTTCGATCAACTTCGATCAAATTCGATCATCGTCGATCATCATCGATCATCATCGATCAACATCGATCATCATCGATCATCATCGATCAACATCGATCATCATCGATCATCATCGATCATCATCGATAATCATTGATCATCATCGATCATCATCGATTATCATCGATCAATATCGGTCATCATCGATCATCATCGAGCTTCATCGATCATCTGCGAGCATCATCGATCATCATCGATCATCATAGATCATCATCGATCATCATCGATCATCATCGATCATCATCGATCATCATCGATCATCATCGATCATCATCGATCATCATCGATCATCATCGATCAACATCGATCACCATCGATCATCATCGATCATCATCGATCATCATCGATCATCATCGATCATCATCGATCAACACCGATCATCATCGATCATCATCGATCAACACAGATCATCATCGATCATCATCGATCATCATCGATCATCATCGATCATCATCGATCATCATCGATCATCGTCGATCATCATCGATCATCATCGATCATCATCGATCATCATCGATCATCTTCGATCATCATCGATCATCATCGATCATCATCGATCATCATCGATCATCATCGATCATCATCGATCATCATCGATCATCATCGATCATCATGGATCATCATCGATAATTATCGATCAACATCGATCATCATCGATCATCATCGATCAACTTCGATCAACATCGATCATCATCGATCATCATCGATCATCATCGATCATCATCGATCATCATCGATCATCATCGATCATCATCGATCATCATCGATCATCATCGATTAATTATCATCGATCATTACCGATCATCATCGATCGTCATCGATCATCATCGATCATCATCGATCATCATCAATCATCATCGATCATCGTCGATCATCGTCGATCATCATCGATCATCATCGATCTTCATCGATCAACATCGATCATCATCGATCATCATCGATCAACATCGATCATCATCGATCATCATCGATCATCATCGATCATCATCGATCATCATCGATCATCATCGATCAACATCGATCTACATAGATCATCATCAATCATCATCGATCATCATCGATCATCATCGATCATCATCGATCATCATCGATCATCATCGATCATCATCGATCATCATCGATCATCATCGATCATCATCGATCATCATCGATCATCATCGATCATCATCGATCAACATCGATCATCATTGATCATCATCGATCATCGTCGATCATCGTCGATCATCGTCGATCAACTTCGATCAACTTCGATCAAATTCGATCATCGTCGATCATCATCGATCATCATCGATCATCATCGATCATCATCTATCAACACCGATCATCATCGATCATCATCGATCAACACCGATCATCATCGATCATCATCGATCATCATCGATCATCATCGATCATCATCTCATCGATAATTATCGATCAACATCGATCATCATCGATCATCATCGATCATCATCGATCATCATCGATCATCATCGATCATCATCGATCATCATCGATCATCATCGATCATCATCGATTAATTATCATCGATCATTACCGATCATCATCGATCATCTTCGATCATCATCGATCATCATCGATCATCATCGATCATCATCGATCATCATCGATCATCATCGATCATCATCGATCATCATCGATCATCATCGATCATCATGGATCATCATCGATAATTATCGATCAACATCGATCATCATCGATCATCATCGATCATCATCGATCATCATCGATCATCATCGATCATCATCGATCATCATCGAACATCATCGATTAATTATCATCGATCATTACCGATCATCATCGATCATCATCGATCATCATCGATCATCATCGATCATCATCGATCATCATCGTTCATCATCGATCGTCATCGATCATCATCGATCATCATCGATCATCGTCGATCATCGTCGATCATCATCGATCATCATCGATCTTCATCGATCAACATCGATCATCATCGATCATCATCGATCAACATCGATCATCATCGATCATCATCGATCATCATCGATCATCATCGATCATCATCGATCATCATCGATCATCATGGATCATCATCGATAATTATCGATCAACATCGATCATCATCGATCATCATCGATCAACTTCGATCAACATCGATCATCATCGATCATCATCGATCATCATCGATCATCATCGATCATCATCGATCAGCATCGATAATCATCGATCATCATCGATTAATCATCATCGATCATCATCGATCATCATCGATCATCATCGTTCATCATCGATCGTCATCGATCATCATCGATCATCATCGATCATCGTCGATCATCATCGATCATCATCGATTATCATCGATCATCATCGATCATCATCGATCATCATCGATCATCATCGATCAACTTCGATCAAATTCGATCATCGTCGATCATCATCGATCATCATCGATCATCATCGATCATCATCTATCAACACCGATCATCATCGATCATCATCGATCAACACCGATCATCATCGATCATCATCGATCATCATCGATCATCATCGATCATAATCGATCATCATCGATCAACATCGATCATCATCGATCATCATCGATCATCATCGATCATCATCGATCATAATCGATCATCATCGATCATCGTCGATCATCATCGATCATCGTCGATCATCATCGATCAACATCGATCAGCATCGATCAACATCGATCAACATCGATCATCATCGATCATCATCGATCATCATCGATCAACATCGATCATCATCGATCATCATCGATCATCATCGATCATCATCGATCATCATCGATCATCATCGATCATCATCGATCAACATCGATCAACATCGATCATCATCGATCATCATCGATCATCATCGATCATCATCGATTATCATCGATCGTCATCGATCATCATAGATCATCATCGATCATCATCTATTATCATCGATCAATATCGGTCATCATCGATCACCATCGATCTTCATCGATCATCTGCGAGCATCATCGATCATCATCGATCATCATCGATCATCATCGATCATCATCGATCATCATCGTTCATCATCGATCGTCATCGATCATCATCGATCATCATCGATCATCGTCGATCATCATCGATCATCATCGATCATCATCGATCATCACCGATCATCATCGATCAACTTCGAGCAAATTCGATCATCGTCGATCATCATCGATCATCATCGATCATCATCGATCATCATCGATCATCATCGATCATCATCTATCAACACCGATCATCATCGATCATCATCGATCAACACCGATCATCATCGATCATCATCGATCATCATCGATCATCATCGATCATAATCGATCATCATCGATCAACATCGATCATCATCGATCATCATCGATCATCATCGATCGTCATCGATCAACATCGATCATCATCGATCATCATCGATCATCATCGATCATCATCGATCATCATCGATCATCATCGATCATCATCGATCATCTCATCGATCATCATCGAACATCATCGATCATCATCGATCATCATCGATCATCATCGATCATCGTCGATCATCGTCGATCAACTTCGATCAACTTCGATCAACTTCGATCATCGTCGATCATCGATCATCATCGATCATCATCGATCATCATCGATCATCATCGATCATCATCGATCATCATCGCTCATCATCGATCATCATCGGTCATCATCGATCAACATCGATCATCATCGATCATCATCGATCAACATCGATCATCATCGATCATCATCGATCATCATCGATCATCATCGATCATCATCGATCATCATCGATCATCATCGATCATCATCGATCAGCATCGATCATCATCGATCATCATCGATCATCATCGATCAACATCGATCATCATTGATCATCATCGATCATCGTCGATCATCGTCGATCAACTTCGATCAACTTCGATCAAATTCGATCATCGTCGATCATCATCGATCATCATTGATCAACATCGATCATCATCGATCACCATCGATCAACATCGATCATCATCGATCATCATCGATCATCATCGATAATCATTGATCATCATCGATCATCATCGACCACCATCGATCATCATCGATCATCATCGATCATCATCGATCATCATCGATCATCATCGATCAACACCGATCATCATCGATCATCATCGATCAACACAGATCATCATCGATCATCCTCGATCATCATCGATCATCCTCGATCATCATCGATCATCATCGATCATCATCGATCATCATCGATCATCATCGATCATCATCGATCATCATCGATCATCATCGATCATCATCGATCATCATGGACCATCATCGATAATTATCGATCAACATCGATCATCATCGATCATCATCGATCATCATCGATCATCATCGATCATCATCGATTAATTATCATCGATCATTACCGATCATCATCGATCATCTTCGATCATCATCGATCATCATCGATCATCATCGATCATCATCGATCATCATCGATCATCATCGATCATCATCGATCATCATCGATCATCATCGATCATCATCGATCATCATCGATCATCATCGATCATCATCGATCATCATGGATCATCATCGATAATTATCGATCAACATCGATCATCATCGATCATCATCGATCAACTTCGATCAACATCGATCATCATCGATCATCATCGATCAACTTCGAGCAAATTCGATCATCGTCGATCATCATCGATCATCATCGATCATCATCGATCATCATCTATCAACACCGATCATCATCGATCATCATCGATCATCATCGATCATCATCGATCATAATCGATCATCATCGATCAACATCGATCATCATCGATCATCATCGATCATCATCGATCATCATCGATCATCGTCGATCATCATCGATCATCATCGATCATCATCGGTCATCATCGATCATCATCGATCATCATCGATCATCATCGATTAATTATCATCGATCATTACCGATCATCATCGATCATCTTCGATCATCATCGATCATCATCGATCATCATCGATCATCATCGATCATCATCGATCATCATCGATCATCATCGATCATCATCGATCATCATCGATCATCGTCGATCATCATCGATCATCATCGATCATCATCGATCATCATCGATCATCATCGATCATCGTCGATCATCATCGATCATCATCGATCATCATCGATCATCATCGATCATCATCGATCATCATCGATCATCATGGATCATCATCGATAATTATCGATCAACATCGATCATCATCGATCATCATCGATCAACTTCGATCAACATCGATCATCATCGATCATCATCGATCATCATCGATCATCATCGACCATCATCGATCAGCATCGATAATCATCGATCATCATCGATTAATTATCATCGATCATTATCGATCATCATCGATCATCATCGATCATCATCGATCATCATCGATCATCATCGATCATCATCGATCATCATCGATCATCATCGTTCATCATCGATCGTCATCGATCATCATCGATCATCATCGATCATCGTCGATCATCATCGATCATCATCGATTATCGTCGATCATCATCGATCATCATCGATCATCATCGATCATCATCGATCATCATCGATCATCATCGATCAACTTCGATCAAATTCGATCATCGTCGATCATCATCGATCATTACCGATCATCATCGATCATCTTCGATCATCATCGATCATCATCGATCATCATCGATCATCATCGATCATCATCGATCATCATCGATCATCATCGATCATCATCGATCATCATCGATCATCATGGATCATCATCGATAATTATCGATCAACATCGATCATCATCGATCATCATCGATCAACTTCGATCAACATCGATCATCATCGATCATCATCGATCAACTTCGAGCAAATTCGATCATCGTCGATCATCATCGATCATCATCGATCATCATCGATCATCATCTATCAACACCGATCATCATCGATCATCATCGATCAACTTCGAGCAAATTCGATCATCATCGATCATCATCGATCATCATCGATCATCATCGATCATCATCGATAATTATCGATCAACATCGATCATCATCGATCATCATCGATCAACTTCGATCAACATCGATCATCATCGATCATCATCGATCATCATCGATCATCATCAATCATCATCGATCAGCATCGATAATCATCGATCATCATCGATAATTATCGATCAACATCGATCATCATCGATCATCATCGATCAACTTCGATCGTCATCGATCATCATCGATCATCATCGATCATCGTCGATCATCATCGATCATCATCGATTATCATCGATCATCATCGATCATCATCGAACATCATCGATCATCATCGATCAACTTCGATCAAATTCGATCATCGTCGATCATCATCGATCATCATCGATCATCATCGATCATCATCTATCAACACCGATCATCATCGATCATCATCGATCAACACCGATCATCATCGATCATCATCGATCATCATCGATCATCATCGATCATAATCGATCATCATCGATCAACATCGATCATCATCGATCATCATCGATCATCATCGATCATCATCGATCATAATCGATCATCATCGATCATCGTCGATCATCATCCATCATCGTCGATCATCATCGATCAACATCGATCAGCATCGATCAACATCGATCAACATCGATCATCATCGATCATCATCGATCATCATCGATCAACATCGATCATCATCGATCATCATCGATCATCATCGATCATCATCGATCATCATGGGTCATCATCGTTCATCATCGATCGTCATCGATCATCATCGATCATCATCGATCATCGTCGATCATCATCGATCATCATCGATTATCATCGATCATCAACGATCATCATCGATCATCATCGATCATCATCGATCAACTTCGATCAAATTCGATCATCGTCGATCATCATCGATCATCATCGATCATCATCGATCATCATCTATCAACACCGATCATCATCGATCATCATCGATCAACACCGATCATCATCGATCATCATCGATCATCATCGATCATCATCGATCATAATCGATCATCATCGATCATAATCGATCATCATCGATCAACATCGATCATCATCGATCATCATCGATCATCATCGATCATCATCGATCATAATCGATCATCATCGATCATCGTCGATCATCATCGATCATCGTCGATCATCATCGATCAACATCGATCAGCATCGATCAACATCGATCAACATCGATCATCATCGATCATCATCGATCATCATCGATCAACATCGATCATCATCGATCATCATCGATCATCATCGATCATCATCGATCATCATCGATCATCATCGATCATCATCGATCAACATCGATCAACATCGATCATCATCGATCATCATCGATCATCATCGATCATCATCGATTATCATCGATCGTCATCGATCATCATCGATCATCATCGAGCTTCATCGAGCTTCATCGATCATCTGCGAGCATCATCGATCATCATCGATCATCATAGATCATCATCGATCATCATCGATCATCATCGATCATCATCGATCATCATCGATCATCATCGATCATCATCGATCAACACCGATCATCATCGATCATCATCGATCAACACAGATCATCATCGATCATCCTCGATCATCATCGATCATCATCGATCATCATCGATCATCATCGATCATCATCGATCATCATCGATCATCATCGATCATCATCGATCATCATCGATCATCATCGATCATCATCGATCATCATCGATCATCATCGATCATCATCGATCGTCATGGATCATCATCGATAATTATCGATCAACATCGATCATCATCGATCATCATCGATCATCATCGATCATCATCGATTAATTATCATCGATCATTACCGATCATCATCGATCATCTTCGATCATCATCGATCATCATCGATCATCATCGATCATCATCGATCATCATCGATCATCATCGATCATCATCGATCATCATCGATCATCATCGATCATCATGGATCATCATCGATAATTATCGATCAACATCGATCATCATCGATCATCATCGATCAACTTCGATCAACATCGATCATCATCGATCATCATCGATCATCATCGATCATCATCGATCATCATCGATCATCATCGATCATCATCGATCATCATCGATCATCATCGATTAATTATCATCGATCATTACCGATCATCATCGATCATCATCGATCATCATCGATCATCATCGATCATCATCGTTCATCATCGATCGTCATCGATCATCATCGATCATCATCGATCATCGTCGATCATCGTCGATCATCATCGATCATCATCGATCTTCATCGATCAACATCGATCATCATCGATCATCATCGATCAACATCGATCATCATCGATCATCATCGATCATCATCGATCATCATCGATCATCATCGATCATCATCGATCATCATGGATCATCATCGATAATTATCGATCAACATCGATCATCATCGATCATCATCGATCAACTTCGATCAACATCGATCATCATCGATCATCATCGATCATCATCGATCATCATCGATCATCATCGATCAGCATCGATAATCATCGATCATCATCGATTAATTATCATCGATCATTATCGATCATCATCGATCATCATCGATCATCATCGATCATCATCGATCATCATCGATCATCATCGATCATCATCGATCATCATCGTTCATCATCGATCGTCATCGATCATCATCGATCATCATCGATCATCGTCGATCATCATCGATCATCATCGATTATCATCGATCATCATCGATCATCATCGATCATCATCGATCAACTTCGATCAAATTCGATCATCGTCGATCATCATCGATCATCATCGATCATCATCGATCATCATCTATCAACACCGATCATCATCGATCATCATCGATCAACACCGATCATCATCGATCATCATCGATCATCATCGATCATAATCGATCATCATCGATCAACATCGATCATCATCGATCATCATCGATCATCATCGATCATCATCGATCATAATCGATCATCATCGATCATCGTCGATCATCATCGATCATCGTCGATCATCATCGATCAACATCGATCAGCATCGATCAACATCGATCAACATCGATCATCATCGATCATCATCGATCATCATCGATCAACATCGATCATCATCGATCATCATCGATCATCATCGATCATCATCGATCATCATCGATCATCATCGATCATCATCGATCATCATCGATCATCATCGATCAACATCGATCAACATCGATCATCATCGATCATCATCGATCATCATCGATCATCATCGATTATCATCGATCGTCATCGATCATCATAGATCATCATCGATCAACATCGATCATCATCGATCATCATCGATCATCATCGATCATCATCGATCATCATCGATCATCATCGATCATCATCGATCATCATCGATCATCATCGATCAACATCGATCATCATCGATCATCATCGATCATCATCGATCATCATCGATCATCATCGATCATCATCGATCAACATCGATCAACATCGATCATCATCGATCATCATCGATCATCATCGATCATCATCGATCATCATCGATCATCATCGATCATCATCGATCATCATCGATCAGCATCGATCATCATCGATCATCATCGATCATCATCGATCATCATCGATCATCGTCGATCATCATCGATCATCGTCGATCATCATCGATCAACATCGATCAGCATCGATCAACATCGATCAACATCGATCATCATCGATCATAATCGATCATCATCGATCAACATCGATCATCATCGATCATCATCGATCATCATCGATCATCATCGATCATCATCGATCATCATCGATCATCATCGATCAACATCGATCAACATCGATCATCATCGATCATCATCGATCATCATCGATCATCATCGATCTTCATCGATCATCTGCGAGCATCATCGATCATCATCGATCATCATAGATCATCATCGATCATCATCGATCATCATCGATGACCATCGATCATCATCGATCATCATCGATCATCATCGATCATCATCGATCATCATCGATCATCATCGATCAACACAGATCATCATCGATCATCATCGATCATCATCGATCATCATCGATCATCATCGATCATCATCGATCATCGTCGATCATCATCGATCATCATCGATCATCATCGATCATCATCGATCATCATCGACCATCGTCGATCATCATCGATCATCATCGATCATCATCGATCATCATCGATCATCATCGATCATCATGGATCATCATCGATAATTATCGATCAACATCGATCATCATCGATCATCATCGATCAACTTCGATCAACATCGATCATCATCGATCATCATCGATCATCATCGATCATCATCGATCATCATCGATCATCATCGATCATCATCGATCATCATCGATTAATTATCATCGATCATTATCGATCATCATCGATCATCATCGATCATCATCGATCATCATCGATCATCATCGATCATCATCGTTCATCATCGATCGTCATCGATCATCATCGATCATCATCGATCATCGTCGATCATCATCGATCATCATCGATCATCATCGATCATCATCGATCATCATCGATCATCATCGATCAACTTCGATCAAATTCGATCATCGTCGATCATCATCGATCATCATCGATCATCATCGATCATCATCTATCAACACCGATCATCATCGATCATCATCGATCAACATCGATCATCATCGATCATCATCGATCAACTTCGATCAAATTCGATCATCGTCGATCATCATCGATCATCATCGATCATCATCGATCATCATCTATCAACACCGATCATCGTCGATCATCATCGATCAACATCGATCAGGATCGATCAACATCGATCAACATCGATCATCATCGATCATAATCGATCATCATCGATCAACATCGATCATCATCGATCATCATCGATCATCATCGATCATCATCGATCATCATCGATCATCATCGATCATCATCGATCAACATCGATCAACATCGATCATCATCGATCATCATCGATCATCATCGATCATCATCGATCTTCATCGATCATCTGCGAGCATCATCGATCATCATCGATCATCATAGATCATCATCGATCATCATCGATCATCATCGATCACCATCGATCATCATCGATCATCATCGATCATCATCGATCATCATCGATCATCATCGATCATCATCGATCAACACAGATCATCATCGATCATCATCGATCATCATCGATCATCATCGATCATCATCGATCATCATCGATCATCGTCGATCATCATCGATCATCATCGATCATCATCGATCATCATCGATCATCATCGACCATCGTCGATCATCATCGATCATCATCGATCATCATCGATCATCATCGATCATCATCGATCATCATGGATCATCATCGATAATTATCGATCAACATCGATCATCATCGATCATCATCGATCAACTTCGATCAACATCGATCATCATCGATCATCATCGATCATCATCGATCATCATCGATCATCATCGATCATCATCGATCATCATCGATCATCATCGATCATCATCGATTAATTATCATCGATCATTATCGATCATCATCGATCATCATCGATCATCATCGATCATCATCGATGATCATCGTTCATCATCGATCGTCATCGATCATCATCGATCATCATCGATCATCCTCGATCATCATCGATCATCATCGATCATCATCGATCATCATCGATCATCATCGATCATCATCGATCATCATCGATCATCATCGATCATCATCGATCATCATCGATCATCATGGATCATCATCGATAATTATCGATCAACATCGATCATCATCGATCATCATCGATCATCATCGATCATCATCGATCATCATCGATCATCATCGATCATCATCGATCATCATCGATTAATTATCATCGATCATTACCGATCATCATCGATCATCTTCGATCATCATCGATAATTATCGATCAACATCGATCATCATCGATCATCATCGATCATCATCGATCATCATCGATCATCATCGATCATCATCGATCATCATCGATTAATTATCATCGATCATTACCGATCATCATCGATCATCTTCGATCATCATCGATCATCATCGATCATCATCGATCATCATCGATCATCATCGATCATCATCGATCATCATCGATCATCATCGATCATCATCGATCATCATCGATCATCATGGATCATCATCGATAATTATCGATCAACATCGATCATCATCGATCATCATCGATCAACTTCGATCAACATCGATCATCATCGATCATCATCGATCATCATCGATCATCATCGATCATCATCGATCATCATCGATCATCATCGATCATCATCGATCATCATCGATCATCATCGATTAATTATCATCGATCATTACCGATCATCATCGATCATCATCGATCATCACCGATCATCATCGATCATCATCGATCATCATCGTTCATCATCGATCGTCATCGATCATCATCGATCATCATCGATCATCGTCGATCATCGTCGATCATCATCGATCATCATCGATCTTCATCGATCAACATCGATCATCATCGATCAGCATCGATCAACATCGATCATCATCGATCATCATCGATCATCATCGATCATCATCGACCATCATCGATCATCATCGGTGATCATCGATCATCATCAATCATCATCGATCAACATCGATCTACATAGATCATCATCGATCATCATCGATTAATTATCATCGATCATTACCGATCATCATCGATCATCATCGATCATCATCGATCTTCATCGATCAACATCGATCATCATCGATCAACATCGATCATCATCGATCATCATCGATCATCATCGATCATCATCGATCATCATCGATCATCATCGATCATCATCGATCAACATCGATCAACATCGATCATCATCGATCATCATCGATCATCATCGATCATCATCGATCTTCATCGATCATCTGCGAGCATCATCGATCATCATCGATCATCATAGATCATCATCGATCATCATCGATCATCATCGATCACCATCGATCATCATCGATCATCATCGATCATCATCGATCATCATCGATCATCATCGATCATCATCGATCAACACAGATCATCATCGATCATCATCGATCATCATCGATCATCATCGATCATCATCGATCATCATCGATCATCGTCGATCATCATCGATCATCATCGATCATCATCGATCATCATCGATCATCATCGATCATCGTCGATCATCATCGATCATCATCGATCATCATCGATCATCATCGATCATCATCGATCATCATGGATCATCATCGATAATTATCGATCAACATCGATCATCATCGACCATCATCGATCAACTTCGATCATCATCGATCATCATCGATCATCATCGATCATCATCGATCATCATCGATCATCATCGATCATCATCGATCATCATCGATCATCATCGATCATCATCGATTAATTATCATCGATCATTATCGATCATCATCAATCATCATCGATCATCATCGATCATCATCGATCATCATCGATCATCATCGTTCATCATCGATCGTCATCGATCATCATCGATCATCATCGATCATCGTCGATCATCATCGATCATCATCGATCATAATCGATCATCATCGATCATCATCGATCATCATCGATCATCATCGATCATCAGCGATCAACTTCGATCAAATTCGATCATCGTCGATCATCATCGATCATCATCTATCAACACCGATCATCATGGATCATCATCGATCATCATGGATCATCATCGATCAACATCGACCATCATCGATCATCATCGATCATCATCGATGCATCATCGATCATCATCGATCATCATCGATCATCATCGATCATCATCGATCATCATCGATCATCGTCGATCATCGTCGATCAACTTCGATCAACTTCGATCAACTTCGATCATCGTCGATCATCGATCATCATCGATCATCATCGATCATCATCGATCATCATCGATCATCATCGATCATCATCGATCATCATCGATCATCATCGGTCATCATCGATCAACATCGATCAACATCGATCATCATCGATCATCATCGATCATCATCGATCATCATCGATCATCATCGATCATCATCGATCATCATCGATCATCATCGATCAGCATCGATCATCATCGATCATCATCGATCATCATCGATCAACATCGGTCATCATTGATCATCATCGATCATCGTCGATCATCGTCGATCAACTTCGATCAACTTCGATCAAATTCGATCATCGTCGATCATCATCGATCATCATCGATCAACATCGATCATCATCGATCATCATCGATCAACATCGATCATCATCGATCATCATCGATCATCATCGATAATCATTGATCATCATCGATCATCATCGATTATCATCGATCAATATCGCTCATCATCGATCATCATCGAGCTTCATCGATCATCTGCGAGCATCATCGATCATCATCGATCATCATCGATCATCGTCGATCATCATCGATCATCATCGATCATCATCGATCATCATCGATCATCATCGATCATCATGGATCATCATCGATAATTATCGATCAACATCGATCATCATCGATCATCATCGATCAACTTCGATCAACATCGATCATCATCGATCATCATCGATCATCATCGATCATCATCGATCATCATCAATCATCATCGATCATCATCGATCATCATCGATCATCATCGATTAATTATCATCGATCATTATCGATCATCATCGATCATCATCGATGATCATCGATCATCATCGATCATCATCGTTCATCATCGATCGTCATCGATCATCATCGATCATCATCGATCATCGTCGATCATCATCGATCATCATCGATCATCATCGATCATCATCGATCATCATCGATCATCATCGATCATCATCGATCATCATCGATCATCAGCGATCAACTTCGATCAAATTCGATCATCGTCGATCAGCATCGATCATCATCGATCATCATCGATCATCATCGATCATCATCTATCAACACCGATCATCATGGATCATCATCGATCAACATCGACCATCATCGATCATCATCGATCATCATCGATGCATCATCGATCATCATCGATCATCATCGATCATCATCGATCATCATCGATCATCTCATCGATCATCATCGATCATCATCGATCATCATCGATCATCATCGATCATCATCGATCATCGTCGATCATCGTCGATCAACTTCGATCAACTTCGATCAACTTCGATCAACTTCGATCATCGTCGATCATCGATCATCATCGATCATCATCGATCATCATCGATCATCATCGATCATCATCGATCATCATCGATCATCATCGATCATCATCGGTCATCATCGATCAACATCGATCAACATCGATCATCATCGATCATCATCGATCATCATCGATCATCATCGATCATCATCGATCATCATCGATCATCATCGATCATCATCGATCAGCATCGATCATCATCGATCATCATCGATCATCATCGATCAACATCGATCATCATTGATCATCATCGATCATCGTCGATCATCGTCGATCAACTTCGATCAACTTCGATCAAATTCGATCATCGTCGATCCTCATCGATCATCATCGATCAACATCGATCATCATCGATCATCATCGATCAACATCGATCATCATCGATCATCATCGATCATCATCGATAATCATTGATCATCATCGATCATCATCGATTATCATCGATCAATATCGGTCATCATCGATCATCATCGAGCTTCATCGATCATCTGCGAGCATCATCGATCATCATCGATCATCATCGATCATCATCGATCATCATCGATCATCATCGATCATCATCGTTCATCATCGATCGTCATCGATCATCATCGATCATCATCGATCATCGTCGGTCATCATCGATCATCATCGATCATCATCGATCATCATCGATCATCATCGATCAACTTCGATCAAATTCGATCATCGTCGATCATCATCGATCATCATCGATCATCATCGATCATCATCTATCAACACCGATCATCATCGATCATCATCGATCAACACCGATCATCATCGATCATCATCGATCATCATCGATCATCATCGATCATCATCGATCATAATCGATCGTCATCGATCAACATCGATCATCATCGATCATCATCGATCATCATCGATCATCATCGATCAACATCGATCATCATCGATCATCATCGATCATCATCGATCATCATCGATCATCATCGATCATCATCGATCATCTCATCGATCATCATCGATCATCATCGATCATCATCGATCATCATCGATCATCATCGATCATCGTCGATCATCGTCGATCAACTTCGATCATCATCGATCAACATCGATCATCATCGATCATCATCGATCATCATCGATCATCATCGATCATCATCGATCAACACCGATCATCATCGATCATCATCGATCAACACAGATCGTCATCGATCATCATCGATCATCATCGATCATCATCGATCATCATCGATCGTCATCGATCATCGTCGATCATCATCGATCATCATCGATCATCATCGATCATCATCGATCATCATCGATCATCATCGATCATCATCGATCATCATGGATCATCATCGATAATTATCGATCAACATCGATCATCATCGATCATCATCGATCAACTTCGATCAACATCGATCATCATCGATCATCATCGATCATTATCGATCATCATCGATCATCATCGATCATCATCGATCATCATCGATCATCATCGATCATCATCGATCATCATCGATCATCATCGATCATCATCGATCATCATGGATCATCATCGATAATTATCGATCAACATCGATCATCATCGATCATCATCGATCAACTTCGATCAACATCGATCATCATCGATCATCATCGATCATTATCGATCATCATCGATCATCATCGATCATCATCGATCATCATCGATCATCATCGATCATCATCGATTAATTATCATCGATCATTACCGATCATCATCTATCATCATCGATCATCATCGATCATCATCGATCATCATCGATCATCATCGTTCATCATCGATCGTCATCGATCATCATCGATCATCATCGATCATCGTCGATCATCGTCGATCATCATCGATCATCATCGATCTTCATCGATCAAAATCGATCATCATCGATCATCATCGATCAACATCGATCATCATCGATCATCATCGATCATCATCGAACATCATCGATCATCATCGATCATCATCGATCATCATCGGTGATCATCGATCATCATCGATCATCATCGATCAACATCGATCTACATAGATCATCATCAATCATCATCGATCATCATCGATCATCATCGATCATCATCGATCATCATCGATCATCATCGATCATCATCGATCATCGTCGATCATCATCGATCATCATCGATCATCATCGATCATCATCGATCATCATTGATCATCATCGATCATCGTCGATCATCGTCGATCATCGTCGATCAACTTCGATCAACTTCGATCAAATTCGATCATCGTCGATCATCATCGATCATCATCGATCATCATCTATCAACACCGATCATCATCGATCATCATCGATCAACACCGATCATCATCGATCATCATCGATCATCATCGACCATCATCGATCATCATCGATCATCATCGATCATAATCGATCATCATCGATCAACATCGATCATCATCGATCATCATCGATCATCATCGGTCATCATCGATCAATATCGATCATCATCGATCATCATCGATCAACATCGATCATCATCGATCATCATCGATCATAATCGATCATCATCGATCAGCATCGATCATCATCGATCATCATCGATCATCATCGATCATCATCGATCATCGTCGATCATCATCGATCATCGTCGATCATCATCGATCAACATCGATCAGCATCGATCAACATCGATCAACATCGATCATCATCGATCATAATCGATCATCATCGATCAACATCGATCATCATCGATCATCATCGATCATCATCGATCATCATCGATCATCATCGATCATCATCGATCATCATCGATCAACATCGATCAACATCGATCATCATCGATCATCATCGATCATCATCGATCATCATCGATCTTCATCGATCATCTGCGAGCATCATCGATCATCATCGATCATCATAGATCATCATCGATCATCATCGATCATCATCGATGACCATCGATCATCATCGATCATCATCGATCATCATCGATCATCATCGATCATCATCGATCATCATCGATCAACACAGATCATCATCGATCATCATCGATCATCATCGATCATCATCGATCATCATCGATCATCATCGATCATCGTCGATCATCATCGATCATCATCGATCATCATCGATCATCATCGATCATCATCGACCATCGTCGATCATCATCGATCATCATCGATCATCATCGATCATCATCGATCATCATCGATCATCATGGATCATCATCGATAATTATCGATCAACATCGATCATCATCGATCATCATCGATCAACTTCGATCAACATCGATCATCATCGATCATCATCGATCATCATCGATCATCATCGATCATCATCGATCATCATCGATCATCATCGATCATCATCGATCATCATCGATTAATTATCATCGATCATTATCGATCATCATCGATCATCATCGATCATCATCGATCATCATCGATCATCATCGATCATCATCGTTCATCATCGATCGTCATCGATCATCATCGATCATCATCGATCATCGTCGATCATCATCGATCATCATCGATCATCATCGATCATCATCGATCATCATCGATCATCATCGATCAACTTCGATCAAATTCGATCATCGTCGATCATCATCGATCATCATCGATCATCATCGATCATCATCTATCAACACCGATCATCATCGATCATCATCGATCAACATCGATCATCATCGATCATCATCGATCATCATCGATCATCATCGACCAACATCGATCATCATCGATCATCATCGATCATCATCGATCATCATCGATCATCATCGATCATCTCATCGATCATCATCGATCATCATCGATCATCGTCGATCATCGTCGATCAACTTCGATCAACTTCGATCAACTTCGATCATCGTCGATCATCGATCATCATCGATCATCATCGATCATCATCGATCATAATCGATCATCATCGATCAACATCGATCATCATCGATCATCATCGATCATCATCGATCATCATCGATCATAATCGATCATCATCGATCATCGTCGATCATCATCGATCATCGTCGATCATCATCGATCAACATCGATCAGCATCGATCAACATCGATCAACATCGATCATCATCGATCATCATCGATCATCATCGATCAACATCGATCATCATCGATCATCATCGATCATCATCGATCATCATCGATCATCATCGATCATCATCGATCATCATCGATCAACATCGATCAACATCGATCATCATCGATCATCATCGATCATCATCGATCATCATCGATTATCATCGATCGTCATCGATCATCATAGATCATCATCGATCATCATCGATTATCATCGATCAATATCGGTCATCATCGATCATCATCGATCTTCATCGATCATCTGCGAGCATCATCGATCATCATCGATCATCATCGATCATCATCGATATCATCGATCATCATCGTTCATCATCGATCGTCATCGATCATCATCGATCATCATCGATCATCGTCGATCATCATCGATCATCATCGATCATCATCGATCATCATCGATCATCATCGATCAACTTCGAGCAAATTCGATCATCGTCGATCATCATCGATCATCATCGATCATCATCTATCAACACCGATCATCATCGATCATCATCGATCAACACCGATCATCATCGATCATCATCGATCATCATCGATCATTATCGATCATAATCGATCATCATCGATCAACATCGATCATCATTGATCATCATCGATCATCATCGATCATCATCGATCAACATCGATCATCATCGATCATCATCGATCATCATCGATCATCATTGATCATCATCGATCATCATCGATCATCATCGATCATCATCGATCATCTCATCGATCATCATCGATCATCATCGATCATCATCGATCATCATCGATCATCATCGATCATCGTCGATCATCGTCGATCAACTTCGATCAACTTCGATCAACTTCGATCATCGTCGATCATCGATCATCATCGATCATCATCGATCATCATCGATCATCATCGATCATCATCGATCATCATCGATCATCATCGCTCATCATCGATCATCATCGGTCATCATCGATCAACATCGATCATCATCGATCATCATCGATCAACATCGATCATCATCGATCATCATCGATCATCATCGATCATCATCGATCATCATCGATCATCATCGATCATCATCGATCATCATCGATCAGCATCGATCATCATCGATCATCATCGATCATCATCGATCAACATCGATCATCATTGATCATCATCGATCATCGTCGATCATTGTCGATCAACTTCGATCAACTTCGATCAAATTCGATCATCGTCGATCATCATCGATCATCATTGATCAACATCGATCATCATCGATCACCATCGATCAACATCGATCATCATCGATCATCATCGATCATCATCGATAATCATTGATCATCATCGATCATCATCGATTATCATCGATCAATATCGGTCATCATCGATCATCATCGAGCTTCATCGAGCTTCATCGATCATCTGCGAGCTTCATCGATCATAATCGATCATCATCGATCATCATCGATCATCATCGATCATCATCGATCATCATCGATCATCATCGATCATCATCGATCATCATCGATCATCATCGATCATGATGATCGATGATGATCGATGGATCATCATCGATCAACATCGACCACCATCGATCATCATCGATCATCATCGATCATCATCGATCATCATCGATCATCATCGATCAACACCGATCATCATCGATCATCATCGATCAACACAGATCATCATCGATCATCCTCGATCATCATCGATCATCATCGATCATCATCGATCAACATCGATCATCATCGATCATCATCGATCATCATCGATCATCATCGATCATCATCGATCATCATCGATCATCATCGATCATCATCGATCATCATCGATTAATTATCATCGATCATTACCGATCATCATCGATCATCTTCGATCATTATCGATCATCATCGATCATCATCGATCATCATCGATCATCATCGATCATCATCGATCATCATCGATTAATTATCATCGATCATTACCGATCATCATCTATCATCATCGATCATCATCGATCATCATCGATCATCATCGTTCATCATCGATCGTCATCGATCATCATCGATCATCATCGATCATCGTCGATCATCGTCGATCATCATCGATCATCATCGATCTTCATCGATCAAAATCGATCATCATCGATCATCATCGATCAACATCGATCATCATCGATCATCATCGATCATCATCGAACATCATCGATCATCATCGATCATCATCGATCATCATCGGTGATCATCGATCATCATCGATCATCATCGATCAACATCGATCTACATAGATCATCATCAATCATCATCGATCATCATCGATCATCATCGATCATCATCGATCATCATCGATCATCATCGATCATCATCGATCATCGTCGATCATCATCGATCATCATCGATCATCATCGATCATCATCGATCATCATTGATCATCATCGATCATCGTCGATCATCGTCGATCATCGTCGATCAACTTCGATCAACTTCGATCAAATTCGATCATCGTCGATCATCATCGATCATCATCGATCATCATCTATCAACACCGATCATCATCGATCATCATCGATCAACACCGATCATCATCGATCATCATCGATCATCATCGACCATCATCGATCACCATCGATCATCATCGATCATAATCGATCATCATCGATCAACATCGATCATCATCGATCATCATCGATCATCATCGGTCATCATCGATCAACATCGATCATCATCGATCATCATCGATCAACATCGATCATCATCGATCATCATCGATCATCATCGATCATCATCGATCATCATCGATCAGCATCGATCATCATCGATCATCATCGATCATCATCGATCATCATCGATCATCGTCGATCATCATCGATCATCGTCGATCATCATCGATCAACATCGATCAGCATCGATCAACATCGATCAACATCGATCATCATCGATCATAATCGATCATCATCGATCAACATCGATCATCATCGATCATCATCGATCATCATCGATCATCATCGATCATCATCGATCATCATCGATCATCATCGATCAACATCGATCAACATCGATCATCATCGATCATCATCGATCATCATCGATCATCATCGATCTTCATCGATCATCTGCGAGCATCATCGATCATCATCGATCATCATAGATCATCATCGATCATCATCGATCATCATCGATCATCATCGATCATCATCGATTAATTATCATCGATCATTACCGATCATCATCGATCATCTTCGATCATTATCGATCATCATCGATCATCATCGATCATCATCGATCATCATCGATCATCATCGATCATCATCGATTAATTATCATCGATCATTACCGATCATCATCTATCATCATCGATCATCATCGATCATCATCGATCATCATCGTTCATCATCGATCGTCATCGATCATCATCGATCATCATCGATCATCGTCGATCATCGTCGATCATCATCGATCATCATCGATCTTCATCGATCAAAATCGATCATCATCGATCATCATCGATCAACATCGATCATCATCGATCATCATCGATCATCATCGAACATCATCGATCATCATCGATCATCATCGATCATCATCGGTGATCATCGATCATCATCGATCATCATCGATCAACATCGATCTACATAGATCATCATCAATCATCATCGATCATCATCGATCATCATCGATCATCATCGATCATCATCGATCATCATCGATCATCATCGATCATCGTCGATCATCATCGATCATCATCGATCATCATCGATCATCATCGATCATCATTGATCATCATCGATCATCGTCGATCATCGTCGATCATCGTCGATCAACTTCGATCAACTTCGATCAAATTCGATCATCGTCGATCATCATCGATCATCATCGATCATCATCTATCAACACCGATCATCATCGATCATCATCGATCAACACCGATCATCATCGATCATCATCGATCATCATCGACCATCATCGATCATCATCGATCATCATCGATCATAATCGATCATCATCGATCAACATCGATCATCATCGATCATCATCGATCATCATCGGTCATCATCGATCAACATCGATCATCATCGATCATCATCGATCAACATCGATCATCATCGATCATCATCGATCATCATCGATCATCATCGATCATCATCGATCAGCATCGATCATCATCGATCATCATCGATCATCATCGATCATCATCGATCATCGTCGATCATCATCGATCATCGTCGATCATCATCGATCAACATCGATCAGCATCGATCAACATCGATCATAATCGATCATCATCGATCAACATCGATCATCATCGATCATCATCGATCATCATCGATCATCATCGATCATCATCGATCATCATCGATCATCATCGATCAACATCGATCAACATCGATCATCATCGATCATCATCGATCATCATCGATCATCATCGATCATCATCGATCATCATCGATCTTCATCGATCATCTGCGAGCATCATCGATCATCATCGATCATCATAGATCATCATCGATCATCATCGATCATCATCGATCACCATCGATCATCATCGATCATCATCGATCATCATCGATCATCATCGATCATCATCGATCATCATCGATCAACACAGATCATCATCGATCATCATCGATCATCATCGATCATCGTCGATCATCATCGATCATCATCGATCATCATCGATCATCATCGATCATCATCGATCATCATCGACCATCGTCGATCATCATCGATCATCATCGATCATCATCGATCATCATCGATCATCATCGATCATCATGGATCATCATCGATAATTATCGATCAACATCGATCATCATCGATCATCATCGATCAACTTCGATCAACATCGATCATCATCGATCATCATCGATCATCATCGATCATCATCGATCATCATCGATCATCATCGATCATAATCGATCATCATCGATTAATTATCATCGATCATTATCGATCATCATCGATCATCATCGATCATCATCGATCATCATCGATCATCATCGATGATCATCGTTCATCATCGATCGTCATCGATCATCATCGATCATCATCGATCATCGTCGATCATCATCGATCATCATCGATCATCATCGATCATCATCGATCATCATCGATCATCATCGATCAACTTCGATCAAATTCGATCATCGTCGATCATCATCGATCATCATCGATCATCATCGATCATCATCTATCAACACCGATCATCATCGATCATCATCGATCAACATCGATCATCATCGATCATCATCGATCATCATCGATCATCATCGATCAACATCGATCATCATCGATCATCATCGATCATCATCGATCATCATCGATCATCATCGATCATCATCGATCATCTCATCGATCATCATCGATCATCATCGATTAATTATCATCGATCATTACCGATCATCATCTATCATCATCGATCATCATCGATCATCATCGATCATCATCGTTCATCATCGATCGTCATCGATCATCATCGATCATCGTCGATCATCGTCGATCAACTTCGATCAACTTCGATCAACTTCGATCATCGTCGATCATCGATCATCATCGATCATCATCGATCATCATCGATCATCATCGATCATCATCGATCATCGTCGATCATCATCGATCATCGTCGATCATCATCGATCAACATCGATCAGCATCGATCAACATCGATCAACATCGATCATCATCGATCATAATCGATCATCATCGATCAACATCGATCATCATCGATCATCATCGATCATCATCGATCATCATCGATCATCATCGATCATCATCGATCATCATCGATCAACATCGATCAACATCGATCATCATCGATCATCATCGATCATCATCGATCATCATCGATCTTCATCGATCATCTGCGAGCATCATCGATCATCATCGATCATCATAGATCATCATCGATCATCATCGATCATCATCGATCATCATCGATCATCATCGATTAATTATCATCGATCATTACCGATCATCATCGATCATCTTCGATCATTATCGATCATCATCGATCATCATCGATCATCATCGATCATCATCGATCATCATCGATCATCATCGATTAATTATCATCGATCATTACCGATCATCATCTATCATCATCGATCATCATCGATCATCATCGATCATCATCGTTCATCATCGATCGTCATCGATCATCATCGATCATCATCGATCATCGTCGATCATCGTCGATCATCATCGATCATCATCGATCTTCATCGATCAAAATCGATCATCATCGATCATCATCGATCAACATCGATCATCATCGATCATCATCGATCATCATCGAACATCATCGATCATCATCGATCATCATCGATCATCATCGGTGATCATCGATCATCATCGATCATCATCGATCAACATCGATCTACATAGATCATCATCAATCATCATCGATCATCATCGATCATCATCGATCATCATCGATCATCATCGATCATCATCGATCATCATCGATCATCGTCGATCATCATCGATCATCATCGATCATCATCGATCATCATCGATCATCATTGATCATCATCGATCATCGTCGATCATCGTCGATCATCGTCGATCAACTTCGATCAACTTCGATCAAATTCGATCATCGTCGATCATCATCGATCATCATCGATCATCATCTATCAACACCGATCATCATCGATCATCATCGATCAACACCGATCATCATCGATCATCATCGATCATCATCGACCATCATCGATCATCATCGATCATCATCGATCATAATCGATCATCGTCGATCATCGTCGATCATCGTCGATCAACTTCGATCAACTTCGATCAAATTCGATCATCGTCGATCATCATCGATCATCATCGATCATCATCTATCAACACCGATCATCATCGATCATCATCGATCAACACCGATCATCATCGATCATCATCGATCATCATCGACCATCATCGATCATCATCGATCATCATCGATCATAATCGATCATCATCGATCAACATCGATCATCATCGATCATCATCGATCATCATCGGTCATCATCGATCAACATCGATCATCATCGATCATCATCGATCAACATCGATCATCATCGATCATCATCGATCATCATCGATCATCATCGATCATCATCGATCAGCATCGATCATCATCGATCATCATCGATCATCATCGATCATCATCGATCATCGTCGATCATCATCGATCATCGTCGATCATCATCGATCAACATCGATCAGCATCGATCAACATCGATCATAATCGATCATCATCGATCAACATCGATCATCATCGATCATCATCGATCATCATCGATCATCATCGATCATCATCGATCATCATCGATCATCATCGATCAACATCGATCAACATCGATCATCATCGATCATCATCGATCATCATCGATCATCATCGATCATCATCGATCATCATCGATCTTCATCGATCATCTGCGAGCATCATCGATCATCATCGATCATCATAGATCATCATCGATCATCATCGATCATCATCGATCACCATCGATCATCATCGATCATCATCGATCATCATCGATCATCATCGATCATCATCGATCATCATCGATCAACACAGATCATCATCGATCATCATCGATCATCATCGATCATCGTCGATCATCATCGATCATCATCGATCATCATCGATCATCATCGACCATCGTCGATCATCATCGATCATCATCGATCATCATCGATCATCATCGATCATCATCGATCATCATGGATCATCATCGATAATTATCGATCAACATCGATCATCATCGATCATCATCGATCAACTTCGATCAACATCGATCATCATCGATCATCATCGATCATCATCGATCATCATCGATCATCATCGATCATCATCGATCATAATCGATCATCATCGATTAATTATCATCGATCATTATCGATCATCATCGATCATCATCGATCATCATCGATCATCATCGATCATCATCGATGATCATCGTTCATCATCGATCGTCATCGATCATCATCGATCATCATCGATCATCGTCGATCATCATCGATCATCATCGATCATCATCGATCATCATCGATCATCATCGATCATCATCGATCAACTTCGATCAAATTCGATCATCGTCGATCATCATCGATCATCATCGATCATCATCGATCATCATCTATCAACACCGATCATCATCGATCATCATCGATCAACATCGATCATCATCGATCATCATCGATCATCATCGATCATCATCGATCAACATCGATCATCATCGATCATCATCGATCATCATCGATCATCATCGATCATCATCGATCATCATCGATCATCTCATCGATCATCATCGATCATCATCGATCATCGTCGATCATCGTCGATCAACTTCGATCAACTTCGATCAACTTCGATCATCGTCGATCATCGATCATCATCGATCATCATCGATCATCATCGATCATCATCGATCATCATCGATCATCGTCGATCATCATCGATCATCGTCGATCATCATCGATCAACATCGATCAGCATCGATCAACATCGATCAACATCGATCATCATCGATCATAATCGATCATCATCGATCAACATCGATCATCATCGATCATCATCGATCATCATCGATCATCATCGATCATCATCGATCATCATCGATCATCATCGATCAACATCGATCAACATCGATCATCATCGATCATCATCGATCATCATCGATCATCATCGATCTTCATCGATCATCTGCGAGCATCATCGATCATCATCGATCATCATAGATCATCATCGATCATCATCGATCATCATCGATCATCATCGATCATCATCGATTAATTATCATCGATCATTACCGATCATCATCGATCATCTTCGATCATTATCGATCATCATCGATCATCATCGATCATCATCGATCATCATCGATCATCATCGATCATCATCGATTAATTATCATCGATCATTACCGATCATCATCTATCATCATCGATCATCATCGATCATCATCGATCATCATCGTTCATCATCGATCGTCATCGATCATCATCGATCATCATCGATCATCGTCGATCATCGTCGATCATCATCGATCATCATCGATCTTCATCGATCAAAATCGATCATCATCGATCATCATCGATCAACATCGATCATCATCGATCATCATCGATCATCATCGAACATCATCGATCATCATCGATCATCATCGATCATCATCGGTGATCATCGATCATCATCGATCATCATCGATCAACATCGATCTACATAGATCATCATCAATCATCATCGATCATCATCGATCATCATCGATCATCATCGATCATCATCGATCATCATCGATCATCATCGATCATCGTCGATCATCATCGATCATCATCGATCATCATCGATCATCATCGATCATCATTGATCATCATCGATCATCGTCGATCATCGTCGATCATCGTCGATCAACTTCGATCAACTTCGATCAAATTCGATCATCGTCGATCATCATCGATCATCATCGATCATCATCTATCAAGATCATCATCGATCAACACCGATCATCATCGATCATCATCGATCATCATCGACCATCATCGATCATCATCGATCATCATCGATCATAATCGATCATCATCGATCAACATCGATCATCATCGATCATCATCGATCATCATCGGTCATCATCGATCAACATCGATCATCATCGATCATCATCGATCAACATCGATCATCATCGATCATCATCGATCATCATCGATCATCATCGATCATCATCGATCAGCATCGATCATCATCGATCATCATCGATCATCATCGATCATCATCGATCATCGTCGATCATCATCGATCATCGTCGATCATCATCGATCAACATCGATCAGCATCGATCAACATCGATCAACATCGATCATCATCGATCATAATCGATCATCATCGATCAACATCGATCATCATCGATCATCATCGATCATCATCGATCATCATCGATCATCATCGATCATCATCGATCATCATCGATCAACATCGATCAACATCGATCATCATCGATCATCATCGATCATCATCGATCATCATCGATCATCATCGATCATCATCGATCTTCATCGATCATCTGCGAGCATCATCGATCATCATCGATCATCATAGATCATCATCGATCATCATCGATCATCATCGATCACCATCGATCATCATCGATCATCATCGATCATCATCGATCATCATCGATCATCATCGATCATCATCGATCAACACAGATCATCATCGATCATCATCGATCATCATCGATCATCGTCGATCATCATCGATCATCATCGATCATCATCGATCATCATCGATCATCATCGATCATCATCGACCATCGTCGATCATCATCGATCATCATCGATCATCATCGATCATCATCGATCATCATCGATCATCATGGATCATCATCGATAATTATCGATCAACATCGATCATCATCGATCATCATCGATCAACTTCGATCAACATCGATCATCATCGATCATCATCGATCATCATCGATCATCATCGATCATCATCGATCATCATCGATCATAATCGATCATCATCGATTAATTATCATCGATCATTATCGATCATCATCGATCATCATCGATCATCATCGATCATCATCGATCATCATCGATGATCATCGTTCATCATCGATCGTCATCGATCATCATCGATCATCATCGATCATCGTCGATCATCATCGATCATCATCGATCATCATCGATCATCATCGATCATCATCGATCATCATCGATCAACTTCGATCAAATTCGATCATCGTCGATCATCATCGATCATCATCGATCATCATCGATCATCATCTATCAACACCGATCATCATCGATCATCATCGATCAACATCGATCATCATCGATCATCATCGATCATCATCGATCATCATCGATCAACATCGATCATCATCGATCATCATCGATCATCATCGATCATCATCGATCATCATCGATCATCATCGATCATCTCATCGATCATCATCGATCATCATCGATCATCGTCGATCATCGTCGATCAACTTCGATCAACTTCGATCAACTTCGATCATCGTCGATCATCGATCATCATCGATCATCATCGATCATCATCGATCATAATCGATCATCATCGATCAACATCGATCATCATCGATCATCATCGATCATCGTCGATCATCATCGATCATCGTCGATCATCATCGATCAACATCGATCAGCATCGATCAACATCGATCAACATCGATCATCATCGATCATCATCGATCATCATCGATCAACATCGATCATCATCGATCATCATCGATCATCATCGATCATCATCGATCATCATCGATCATCATCGATCATCATCGATCAACATCGATCAACATCGATCATCATCGATCATCATCGATCATCATCGATCATCATCGATTATCATCGATCGTCATCGAACATCATAGATCATCATCGATCATCATCGATTATCATCGATCAATATCGGTCATCATCGATCATCATCGATCTTCATCGATCATCTGCGAGCATCATCGATCATCATCGATCATCATCGATCATCATCGATCATCATCGATCATCATCGTTCATCATCGATCGTCATCGATCATCATCGATCATCATCGATCATCGTCGATCATCATCGATCATCATCGATCATCATCGATCATCATCGATCATCATCGATCAACTTCGAGCAAATTCGATCATCGTCGATCATCATCGATCATCATCGATCATCATCGATCATCATC